>JBAMJV010009010.1:0-41558 GCA_037951105.1 Echinarachnius parma | reverse complement strand
TATGTTTTTATTATAAGGCTACAAATGGCTTTCCTTAATAGTTAGGTCACAACTTAGAGTTAAGTTCAACTTAGAATCTTTGTGAAACACCCCCAGGTCTAGCAATCCGGAGGTCTCGGGTTCGACTCCCGGCGAAGCCTATTTTTCTTTGCTCATTTTCAATCATCTTACCTTTCATAACATTACACATTTTCATTTGATGTTCTTACTTTCACAAAAGATAATGGTGGTTACCCAATGTTCACATCACCTCACTTTGATCAACGCACTCTGGATAGACCGTAATAGCGCCATCATGCATGTGGCTTGGGCAGTGTGGTGTATTGATACAGGTAATGTTTAAAAGTAATATTAATAACACAACAAAGGTTATTTATATAGCGCTATTCATTCGAGTATCATAGCGCGTCACACTATCATTATCCCGGTCAAGGGACATGATGGATATACACTGTGATTAATACCACCACACCAAATATTACAGTTTTTACAAACAATTTGCCGATAACCTCACCCGAAATTAAAAAAATAATGTTGGTCTCCAAATTATATTATTTTACCTGAAAATACACGTATAAGCTGAACGGCATTTGAATTTTACCCAATATGATATGCTACTTACCGGTAATTTAATGGGATTGTATCAATGTTTTGTTTGAAGTATCACAAGTAATACACATAAACTGGTGATGGATATTGTACATCTTTCATGTCTTTAAAATCACACATTAAAACGTAAAACATTATCTGCGGGCTAAATATGTCAGAGGGCGTTACGTCGATTTTTTTGTGCTAAAGTGAGTTTTCAGATAAAGTTTCTGTGTCAAATATTGGGGAGTATTAATCAAATATAAAACAGAGCAAAATTATCGAATTATCGTGGCTTTCAAGCTTCCAAAGAACCAAATGTGAACTAGCGCCCTTCTTCTTCTTCTTCTTCGGGTTAATCTGCCTCCTTCAATCCTGAAGATTCTTGCAGACCGTCGTCTTTATCAACCGACGGTATCTAAATATCATCTCAAACGATAACCTTTCTATTAAAGTTTCTAACCACTGATTACATGACTTGTAAGACCACTTAAAAACGTATATCACTTTTTGGCTTTTTTTGCTTGAAAGTACTTGAGAAAACCCTTTATAAAGCACCCCGTGATTGAAGTAAGATTTATTGAATACATTAAGACACATCAAGAGGAAGAGCGTTTCAGCTAGAGTGAAATGTATTTTGTTGTGAACGAGTATTGTAGGGAAGGTTTCAAATGGTTTGCTATTAACGTATTCTTTAATTCTAACTGCATTAAGTTTGATTTAGTGACCATCAATTATCGAACTCGTTTTAATTGCACATACAAAATATAAGAGTTAGAGATCGCCACCATATTAATGTATTGTAGTTGAAAATTACCTTGTCCTGAAAGGATATGTTTTCGCCCCTACTAATTCCATACAAAACATCCTTGTACGCCTCCTACTACATGTATAGTATGTATTTGACTGACTAAAGTTTACGTTTAATCTAATGACTTGGTGATCATAAAGATATCTATATTGGAGGTCAATGTGTCGATAAGGTACATCAAATTGTTTGTATTCTTTGGAAAACGCATGATATATCTATGTAATGTTATGACATGTATTTGCACGTGAGCAGATAACCCATTACTTACTACTAACCTGGATATCTGTGAAGGGTCACGATTGATCAGAGTTTGCTAACAATGCTGTTTATAAACATTTCAATTATTGCGTTTAAAAATGTGTATTAAAGACACACACGATAAAATGATCGCTTACATCAACGCTCATGTGAAATAATATATTTTTTACTAATATGGTAAAATTGGGACTATTAATTGATAAATGTGCAATTTAATATTCATCCGCAAATTATCTGAAAACCACACGTAAACCAAATGCGTGCGATTTATATCAGCTAGCTACAATACTCAAGCCGGGGAACACGGGCTAAACAAGCTGAGGACCTCTCGCTGATCACAGAGGCGCCGCATGGCATTTTTCTTTATATTTCTGCATACGATGTTGTGGTTCTCATTTTACCACAATACCCCTCTCTTGTATTATTTTAACCACGTGTTTTAACTGCTTTTGCCAGTAAAGTTGATTTCCATAACTTTCTCACTACTGCTCCATTGCTCTAGTATCTCCAATTTTATCAACGTCTTACGTAAATTTGCAAATACACATACTTTCTTTGATGATATGAAACTAATGATTTTGCCCGCGAAAGCAAACAAGTTAACGCACAATGAATCATTTAAACGACCTATGTACAGCGTTCCGAAGGCCTATTGTATGAGTATGTCGAAAGTTCGCAAACACTTCTGATCACAATGACGGTAATCATTGTACGAAGATATTTGTGTGTAAAGTTCATTATTTGTCACCGGTGTAATATCTTATCGCGTGGGGCCAAATTTGTTTGCAGAGACATATCAATATGGCCTAAAGCTCTTCGTTAGATTAGCACGTAGGCATGCAGGTGGCAGAGAGTCATTTACTGTCTCTTCGGATTTGAAGAGCTAGACCATTGTTGAATGTCGCCATCTTTGGTCTCATTGTAAGAATGTGAAGCCTACTTTTAAATAATTATGTATGAACATTAGGCTTCTCTTGATAAATATCGTAATTTACAACTTTCCTGACTTGATATGTATCCAGTATGTCTGTCATGCTAAAATGTTGATGGTTTACAGAGTCAATGGTCTTTAGACGATTTTTCTTAACGTAAATATTAATTTCTTTTAAACGAAGATTCAGCAGGTACTGCTCAAATATGTTTGTTTCATTTTCTATCCTTGACAAAGGTATTTAACAAACAATTGACTGTTTTAAAACATTGATGTTAAGAATTCATTATTGATTATCCAGGGGCGATCTATTTCTTATTATCGCATTCAAAATGTGCGTTGAAACCAGGTGAAACGATCATAACGACTTGACATCAGTATTGGAAACGTGGGTACCAACAGTCCGAAGCATGTTCTGCTGGTGTGGACCAAATCCAAACCAATATACCCTCATTCCATCATAACGACATTTACAGCAATCATCACCAACACATTTCCAAATTGCCACATTTCAAAAACTAAATAGCAGCAACAAACCTTTGATATAACATAACAATGTTAACCTAGTGCAAACTATCTGAATTAACTTTACAGCACCATTCCCAATGATTGACCAATAACATTTTACATCTATTTTCAAGACCCATCTGAATCATTTAATACTTTACCCAGCAAGTTAGATATGAAACTTACAATCTACTTTTCAAGATCTATCATCTTATTACCCCTTCGTGATACTTTTTGTTTCCCTTTTAACCTATCTGCTTTTTTTTATTATTCCACACATATTATACACAATTGTTTAGAATCTTTGTATTATATAGGTTATGGTACTGAATAATAAGTTGATTGGATTTGTATTGAATACGCATAATATAAAATTATATGGAGACGCCTTTTGTTTGTGTTGATGCATAATTATGAATTAACATTAGTCAGTTTGACAAAGGGCTATGCCCGTAATCTTACCGAAACAAATTTTCACGGAGTATTTTATAAACTTTTGTTGTATTCTCATATAAAGTTATTATGATTTAGCACGCCATGAAATAAAATAATATACAGTATATGTCGGTAAAGGGTCATGATTGATTAAAGTTTGCTAACAATACTAATCATACACATTCAAATGTTTACATATACAAAATATGAATTATTTATACAGCAATATTATCAGAGTCCTAAAGAGATAGACTAATTGCTTGAATTTATTTATTTGCGAATACGCTGTATCTAATAATTTAGATTATGCAAATATGTAATTTTTTTTCCCGCGAAAGCAGATAACACACATAAACGACCTCTGTACAGCATTCAGGAGGCCTACTTTATGAGTCTGTCGAAAGTTCGAAACATTTAGTATACAAAGGCGATATATCATTGCGCAAAATATATGTAGAGCTGTGGGAAATTCATTAAAGGAATCTAGTACAATTGTCAACAGTCACAACACTTACCTAGAGCCCTACAGGTTTTTTTAAATCATAGTTTGTTGTATTCGTACTTCCAATAGAAGCATGAACAATAATCTTCCCCCCCCCCCCCCCCTTTTCGTCAATAAGATATTTACGATTGAGGCATTCCGATACGTAATTATCCACTAGAAAAATATAGCTGTATAAAACAAAGTCAGTACCAAGAGTTAGCGAATACCTCTTTGCAATTTCTCTCTTTACTTGGTATTATACTATCCATTCAATAAAGTGAAATGCTCACACATGACTCACTGGACATATTGAATCACAACAATACATAAGTACGGTATGTCATCAATCATTCATCACTGTTTGCACGTGCCAACAAAGTCATGAAAGTTACTAGAAGCCTTTAACTGTTGCCATACCAGTCTTACATCATATTTGCTTATCGCGTAGGCCAAACGTGTGTGTGCAAAGACATAATAATTTGATATAACTTTGATAAATGTGCATGTAGGCCATGCATACATGCGGGCAAACCAAAGTTAAATGGTAATTATGTAGCCGGTTTGGAAGTACTAGACCGCGGCTGAATGTCGCCATCTTTGGTGAAATGGTTAAAATGTCAAGCCTAGTTCCACGTACTTGTGTTATTTGAAAGGTAGGATAATCTTAAAAATTATAGTAATATACTTTTAAAAAGTTGTTGATGATCTCTTTATTTAATCATATTTTAATAAAACATCGCATGCATAATTTTGTTTTCTCATGGGTTTTAACGGCTCCTTTTGAATGATAACAGGCTGTTTACTTAGTCGTTTGTAATTGTGTATACCTTTCGAGCATGGTGGATATATAACTCCAATTTTATAATTTAATGGTGCAGGTTTTGGTTTAAAATACAGTTTGAACAGAACTTTACTCTCTGTACCAAAACTCAACTATCCCTTTAAGACGAGTTTAAGGCGTAGAAATTCTCTGCTCCAAAAAAAAAACAAAAAAATTCACCCTGTATCACCAAAATTGGAATGTTATCCTTGGAAAAGGTATTACTGTAATATACAATTTACCGTTTCAAAATATAACTTTTCAGTCATTGTCATTGATTAAACAAGGGTAATATATAAGTCATTATTACACTTATGTTCCATCGGAACGACCATCAAAGCAACATCATTATCGATTTTGACATGTTCACATAATACATGTCATCAACTGCATGATAAAATATAGACACTTTCAAATATTTCACCAAATAGATGAATAGTAGTTCGCTTTAAATGTTTTACTGATTTGCGATCCATGTATAATCTGCAAAATGGATACATTAATAAAGGTATTATGTATAATTTCTCCCTTGACGTTGCTAGTATTGTCAACGTGTATAGAATCAGACTATAACCATGATAAGCGTACTTGCGCAAAGGGGTTCAACTAGTACTGGTTTATAATTTAGTGCAATTAATTATATATGAATTATGTGTATTGAAAATGTATCGAGAAAAGTTACAAATCATTATGAGTACACAAAAAGAGGCAGGTCTGTATCAAAACTAATACAAACACGTATATCAACCTCGACAAGTTTCTGACATTGTTGGCCAAACGCGATCTGCAACTATGTATCTTTTCTCTTAAATGTATTTAAAGAACACCACATATATTAAGTCACGTAATGATTTAGTTAAAGTAGGCACAGGGAGCATATTATTGTCATGATAAATTAGTTTCGACTCGAGAGGGAACTTCAATTGAACAATTGGTATTGGGAATCTGGATTCTGATGAATGTCTATAATACTTGATATCACGATATCAAGTTTGGAGTAAGGTTTCTATATACCAATTACATTGTTTTTTATATTATAAATTAATTTATGTAATTGTTTATATTCTTTGAAATGATTGAGCGCTTGAATGAGGCTACTTTGATATCAAAAGCCAAGCAAATAATGCTCTGAGTGCTTTGAGACTTAACTGTATAATAAAGCGCTGAATACATAATGTACACTTATTAATAATAATTATTATTCTCTCTAACATTATCCATAAAAAAGCACCACACCCACGACATATGACTCACCACAGAGCCTGGCTTGCGTCTCGGTGGTTACAACAGCGGTCTAGCAAACTCGAGATATGGGGTTAGATTCACATCGAATAAAAACAACCCTCTCTGCATGCTAATTTGTATTCAGTAAAATCATGTATATAATATTTTCTTTCATTTTATTCTAATTTCACTTAACCTTGACAAAAATGTGCATTACATCGCGTGATCCTTCACACGTTCCATTTTGTTTATCCTTTCCCAGATAACAGGTAGACGTTATTCTAACGTTAGAATATGGTTGTTTTGGTTGATTTTTGGTTACCATTGCTGTTACAACGTTGTAGTAACGTTACATATCTGTTAGCTTTGGTGCATAGTTAACGGTTAAAATACCAACGTTGTGGTGACGTTATATTTTCGCTACCTTTGGTGCTTAATCTAACGGTTAAGACTGAAAAACGTAGGAGTAACGTTATATTTTGGTTAGTTTTGGTGCTTGAATTAACGGATAAAAGACAAACGTTGCTGTAAATGTATATTTTGGTTAGCTTTGTTGTTTAATTTAGCGGTTAAAAGAAAAACGTTGTGGTAACGTTATTAAGTAATTAGCTTTTGTGTTTAATTTAATGGTTAAAAGACCAACGTTGTAGTGACGTTATATACTGATTTGCCTTTCTGTTTAATTTAACGGTTAAAATATAAACATCGTAATAACGTTACATATTGATTAGCACCGGTGTTTAATTTAACGGTTAAAAGACCAACGTTGTTGTCAAGTTATATTTTGGTTAGCCTTGGTGTTTAATTGAATGGTTAAAATACCAACGTTGTAGTAATGTTATGCATTGGATAGCTTTTGTGTTTGATTAAATGGTTAAAAGACACACATTGTAGTAACGTTATTATATTGATTAGTTCTGGTGTAAAAGTTAACGGATAAAAGACAAACGTTATAATAATGTTATGTATTGATTAGCTCTGGTGTTAAATTTAACGGTTAGTGTAACGTATAACGTAACCTTATCAAGTAAACGTTGGCATAATGTTCATAGTTAGTTATCATGTTATTGCGTAAATGTTAACGTTACAATAACGTATAATCAATGAGCAAACTAACCATAATGTAACGTTATCCAATTAATGTTGGCATAACGTTCATATTTAGTTATCATGTTACCGTAAAGGTCAACGTTACAATAACGTAAAAACAATGAGCAAACTAACCATAATGTAACGTTATCTAGTAAACGTTGGCATAATGTTCATATTTAGTTATCATGTTATTGCGTAAATGTTAACGTTAAAATAACGTTAAAACAATGAGCAAACTAACCATAATGTAACGTTATCCAATTAATGTTGGCATAACGTTCATATTTAGTTATCATGTTAACGTAAAGGTCAACGTTACAAGAACGTAAAAACAATGAGCAAACTAACCATAATGTAACGTTATCTAGTAAACGTTGGCATAATGTTCATATTTAGTTATCATGTTATTGCGTAAATGTTAACGTTACAATAACGTAGAATCAATGGGCAAACTAACCATAATGTAACGTTATCCAATTAATGTTGGCATAACGTTCATATTTAGTTATCATGTTACCGTAAAGGTCAACGTAACAATAACGTAAAAAAACAATGAGCAAACTAACCATAATGTAACGTTATCTAGTAAACGTTGGCATAATGTTCGTATTTAGTTATCATGTTATTGCGTAAATGTTAACGTTACAATAACGTTAAAACAATGACCAAACTAACCATAATGTAACGTTATCCAATTAATGTTGGCATAACGTTCATATTTAGTTATCATGTTACCGTAAAGGTCAACGTTACAATAACGTAAAAACAATGAGCAAACTAACCATAATGTAACGTTATCTTGTAAACGTTGGCATAATGTTCATATTTTGTTATCCAGTTATTGCGTAAATGTTAACGTTACAATAACGTAAAATCAATTAGCAAACTAACCATAATGTAACGTTAAACAATTAATGTTGGCATAACGTTCATATTTAGTTATCATGCTACCGTAAAGGTCAACGTTACATTAAGGTAAAAACAATGAGCAAACTAACCATAATGTAACGTTATCTAGTAAACGTTGGCATAATGTTCATATTTAATTATCATGTTATTGCGTAAATGTTAACGTTACAATAACGTTAAAACAATGAGCAAACTAACCATAATGTAACGTTATCCAATTAATGTTGGCATAACGTTCATATTTAGTTATCATGTTAACGTAAAGGTCAACGTTACAATACGTCCTTGTGAAGAAGTCTGCCGAAACACTGGCCATCGTCATCAATTCTGAGGCTGACCTTGACAAGATCAATTAAAACTCGCAAACAATACAATGCAGAAAAAACTTCATGATCATGTTTGATAATACAGAGTCTGTATTATCATCATGCCAGTCTTTTAGTCTCAGTCCAGATGAATTCAATTCTATATTTAATGATTTTCCCCCAAAATCGTTAAGTTTTTCGCATATTAATATTCGATCCCTAAGTAAAAATGTTGATAATTTTAATCTTTTTTATGATTCTGTGCTGAAGCATAAATTTAGTATTATTGGTCTTTCAGAAATTTGGCAACTACATGAGGATGCTAGATTTGGAATAAATGGTTATAAGTTTGAGTATAAAAGTCGTGTAGATGGCAGGGGAGGAGGCGTTAATATATGAGATAGTTGAAATGAATGTGCGCCATGCCGAGTCTATGTGGATTAATCTTTCTGTGGATGACAAAATTGTTGTTGTAGGCATAATTTATAGGAAACCTAACACAGACTTGAAAGAATTTCAAGAAAGTTTGGTTGATACATTATATAAATCAAAGTTGGATAGACGTCATTGTGTTTTAATACTTACTTACTGCCCATTATGCCTCCTGGCACATAGGGCAGCAACAAAAGTCTTCCACTCCTTCCGATCCTGGGCCAGTCTTTGGATGGTTCCCCATGTGTGGTTCAGGTCTTTAATCCCCCCTTCCACAGTTCTTCGCCAAGTGTTTTTAGGACGTCCCCTCTTTCTTTTGCCTTCTGGTGTCCAGTGGAGGGCTGTTCGTGTGATGTCATCTATGTTCTTTCTCATTACATGACCGATCCATCTCCACCTTCTTCTCGTGATGATGTTCTCCATGCTGTCCTGATGGCATTGGGCATAAAGTGCTTCGTTTGAAATGGTGTTTGGCCAAAAAATGCGACATATTCTTCTCAGACTCTTTGTGTGGAAGACCGACAGCTTATTGATGTCGTTTTTCGTCATTCTCCAACATTCAGAGCCGTACAGAAGAGTGGAAAGGACACAGCTCTGGTACAATTTTAGCTTGGTCTTAATACTATATTGCTGTGATCTCCATACATTATTGAGCATTCTGAAAGCATTTCTGGCTTTATTGAGACGGTTCTTAATGTCTTTGCCTGCGCCTCCATCGTGCCTGACAGTGCTGCCCAGGTAAGTAAACTCCTCAGTTATAGGTAGGTCTTCCCCATTTGCTTGTATTGGTAAAGGGTCCGAGATGTTCAGGGTCATCACCTCTGTTTTCTTTTGGCTGATCTTCAAGCCAATTTGCTGGGCAAAATCACTGAGTCTGGATGTTTTTTCTTGCATATGCTGGTGGGTGTGTGAAAGTAGAGCGAGATCATCTGCAAAGTCGAGGTCCTCAAGTGTAGAAAAGAGGGTCCATCTTATGCCTCTTTTTTGGTCTTCAGTTACCTGTCTCATCACCCAGTCTATGGCGATATTGAAGAGCAGTGCTGACATGACACATCCTTGCCTAACTCCAGTCTTCACTTGGAACTTATGGTTACTGTTTCCAACTCTGCATGTGAAGTAAGTGTAAAAGCTCTTAATTACAAGAACTAGCTGCTCTGGTATCCCATATTTGCGTAGTATTCTCCAAAGGCTGTCTCGGTGGATGCTATCGAATGCTTTTTCAAAGTCAACAAAATTAATATAAAGTTTCCTCTGCCATTCTGTGCATTGCTCTATGATATTACGTAGTGCAAATATCCGGTCAGTGCACCCTTTTCCCTTCCGAAAGCCTGCCTGTTCCCTTCTGAGGCTTTGGTCAACAGCATCTGTGATGCGGGTAATAATTATCTTTGCCAAAATTTTGCTTGGTATTGATAGTAGTGTGATGCCGCGCCAGTTATTGCAGTTTTTTAGCGATCCCTTCTTTGGTAGTTTTACAATAACTCCCTCTGCCCAATCGTCAGGAACTGTCTTCCTTTCCCATATAATTGTGAAGAGTGGCAGGAGGATTTTTGCTGCTAATTCTGGGTCCGCCTTAAAAAGTTCTGCGTTGAGATTGTCAAAGCCAGGGGCTTTACCATTTTTTAGGGATTTAATTGCGGCTATTACTTCTTCTTTAGTTGGTGGTATGCTGCTGACATCCAAGTCATCCTCTGCCTCCTGAATATCAGCCTCTACTGTCGGTGGTGGTCTATTCAACACCTCGCTAAAGTGCTCGGCCCATCTAGCTTCCTGTTCTGCTTCTGTTGTAAGAAGCCTCCCCTGCTTGTCTTCAATAGGTGAATTTGTGGTTCCTCTATACTTGCCGCTAGTTATTTTAGTAATCTTATATACCTTTCCTTGTTCCCCTTTACTGGCTGCTTCCTCTGCCTGGTTTGCAAGGTCTTCAACAAAGGCACGTTTGTCGGCTCTTGTCTTCGTCTTTACGGCCTTGTTTGCCTCTCGGTACTGAAGCTTATACCTTTCTTTCAGTCTGTCTGATTTTGCTTCCATGGCTTGTTTCTTTGCACCCCTCCGTTTATCTATGGCTTGCCAAGTATCATCAGTTATCCACTCTTTCTTTTCCTTCTTTTTAACTCCTAGACAGGATTCACTAGTTTTCAAATAGGCTGTCTTAACCTGTTCCCAGTTGGTGTTGACGTCATCTGTAGCTGCATCCATATTTGGTTGATTGTCAGTTTCTAGTTCCGCTAGTACCTGGAATTTATTCTTAAGCTGCAATACGAAAGAGCTCTTCACTCTCGGATCTCGCAGCTTATCAACATCGAATTGTTGTTGTCCTGCCTTTTTGGTACCAGTTTTCCTGAGCTTTACTTTGACTACTGCCATAACAAGATGGTGGTCGCTACTGACATCTGCTCCCCGCATCACTCTGACATCAAAAAGTGAATGTCTCCATGTTCCATTAATCATCAAGTGGTCAATTTGGTTCTTATCTCGTCCATTGGGAGAGTTCCATGTGAGCTTGTGGATGTCTTTATGTGGAAAGAGAGTCCCGCCTACAACAAGGTCATAGGTAGAGCAAAATTCAAGAAGTTTTTCACCATTCTCATTCATGACTCCACATCCCTGCCTTCCCATTGCCCTGTCGTAGCCTGTGTCGTCGTTTGTGTTTTAATGGGTGACTTTAATATTGATTTGCTTAATATATCTCACAATGTAGTTGACGAATTTGTGACAAGATTACAATGCTCTGGTTTAGAACAGATTATTGTGTATTCAACTCGGAAAACTGAGTTTACAGAAACTTTGATAGATCACATTTATACAAATTATAGTGCTGGTAATAATTATGCAGGTATTTTATTAACAGATCTATCAGATCATTTCCCTATATGTGCTTTCTTTGATAATTTGAGCTGTAGGAAAGTGTTAGGATGTTCAGTAAAAGTACGAGATTATCGAAATTTTGATAAGGCTAAGTTTATTTGTTGACCTTGCAGGTACATCCTGGCAAGAAGTATTTAATTGTAGAGACGTGGATAGTGCATATGAAAGGTTTTTAAAAGTATTTGGAAATGTGTGTGATGAACATGCTCCATTTGTGGATAGGAAAAATAAAAAGAATGTGAGTAAACCTTGGATTACAAAGTCGATAATGAAATGTATAAAACGCAAACACAAACTTTACTCTAAGGTTTTAGAATCAAAATTCAATGATAATGCTTATACTAAGTATAAGAGGTATAGGAATTTGTTAACATCTGTTCTAAAAAATGCAAAGAAGTTATATTATGGTCATATGTTTAAAAAGTATGAGGGTAATTCGAGTAAAACATGGAAAACTGTTAATGAATTGCTTGGTAAACAGGATCAGACTAGGAAAGTAGTTGATAACTTGCAAGTTGAAGTAGACGGCACACTTCAGGATTATAAAGAGCCCCAGGCAATAGTCGATATTTTGTAATGATTTCTTTGTGTCGGTTGGGCCACGGTTGGCAGAAAAGATTGATGAGTTGCAATGTGAACATAGTTATAAGGATTACTTAGATGAACCTCTTAGACATTCTTTTTATTGGTCACTAATTGCTCATACTGAGGTGGAAAATGTAATTTTGAATTGCGATATGAAAAAGTCCTGTGGTAGTGATAATATCCCTGTTAATTTATTGAAAGAAGGTGTGTATTATGTGTCACAACCACTCTCATATATTTTTAATATGTCGTTTCAACTGGGTGTCTTCCCACGTTCTATGAAGATAGCCAGAGTTAGTGCGGTGTATAAGAAAGGTACAAGAATTGACCCAGGTAATTATAGGCCTATATCGGTCTTGCCTATTTTAAGTAAAGTTTTTGAGAAGTTAGTGAATATTCGTATAAGTAAATTTTTGGGAAAATATGATTTATTGTATAAACATCAGTATGGATTTAGGGAAAAGCATAGTACAAAGTTATCGTTGATTAGTTTAATAAATCAGTTAATTCAGTTTCAAGATGAAGGTCGAGTTACTGTAGGTGTCTTTGTTGATTTTGCTAAAGCATTTGATACAATAAATCATAATATACTCTTAGGCAAGTTAGAAAATTATGGTGTTCGAGGAACTCAATTGAATTGGTTTCATGATTAATTGAGTGACCGTCGTCAGTTTGTGCATCATAATGGTTTAACTTTCCCATGTCTTTAATTAAATGTGGTGTGCCCCAGGGATCTGTTCTAGGTCCTACACTTTTTTTGATTTATATTAATGATTTACCTAGATCATCAGACTACTTTAATTTTCGACTCTTTGCTGATGACTCTAATATCTTTCATTCTTTTACCTAATCAAACAGATATTAATTTATTGGAAATAACTGATAACCTAAAACACATTGATCAGTGGTGTGATGCGAATAAGATTACTATTAATATAAAGAAAACTAATTTTATGATTGTAAAGCCAAAGAGAAAAGAGTGTCGTATGGTTGGAGTTGTAAAAATTAAGAATGAGTTATTGAATGAAGTACAAGTATCTCTTTTTGTTGGAATATATATTGATCGGCATTTGAGTTGGAATGAACATATAAATAATTTATGCTCTGTACTTCGTAGGAAAGTTGGAATTTTGTATAGACTACGACACTTTGTTCCGAAACGAGTCCTTGTATTATTATATTATTCGTTTGTTCAGTCACATTTATCTTACGGCCTTGAAGTTTGGGGAAGTGCACCTTTGATGTTAATGAATGAGATATTGATATTACAAAAAATGGCTTTGAGAGCAATTACTTTCAATAATAGAATGGCCTCATCATCTCCATTGTTTTATTCATTAGGTATATTGGATGTGTATAAACTGTATAAGTTGTTGGTAACAGTTATTTTTAAGTTAACTCATGAACACTTACCACACTCAGTGTTTGAATATTATACCTTTTTTGAAAACTCTTATAGTACAAGACAAAAGGATGGAAATATTTTGGTTAAGCCTAGGGTGAGAACAGAGCATGGAAAAACTTCAATCTCGTTTCAGGGATCAGATATTTGGAATAGTATGCCTTTAGAGATACGGAGACTTGATAGTCTCAACCTTATTAAAATAAATGTAAAACAATATTTATTTAGTCAATATGTCTTGTAGTGTTTTGTGAATTGCTACCAAACATAAAGCAATTTTTATTCTCTTGATCAGATTTTACATGTTTTATATAATCTAATAGTTTAGTAGTTATTAGTGTGTCCACTATTGTAAATACTTAGTGTAGAAAATAGTGTAGAATGTTATTTAATCTTGCCTTAGTCAAATGTAAGCATATCGTCTATTCATGTACATAGGGTCCTACGCCCCACTATCAAAAGTTGCTATTTCTGTAGGGTCCTTTTACCAGTTTGTTTGTCTGTCAACATTTCTTATATTCATGTATGATTGTTATATATTTATCTTATTGGTAATAAAGTTATTCATTCATTCATTCATTCAACGTAAAAACAATGAGCAAACTAACCATAATGTAACGTTATCTGGTAAACGTTGGCATAATGTTCATATTTAGTTATCATGTTATTGCGTACATGTTAACATTACAATAACGTAGAATCAATGAGCAAACTAACCATAATGTAACGTTATATATAATATAACTCCACCATGCTCGAAAGGTATACACAATTACAAACGACTAAGTAAAAAGCCTGTTATCAATCCAAAAGAGCCATTAAAACACAAGAGGGCGCTTTTTAAAGAGGCATTGGTTTCAACCATTTTTCATACATAATTATGCATGTGATGATTTATTGATATAATGATTAAATAACGAGATAATCAACAACTATTCAAAAAACGCTTTTGAACATTTTTGAAAAAGTGCAAGCATTTTTTCTTTTTTTCTAAAAATCATCTAATTATTTGGGCCCCAAATAATTATAAGATCAGATATATTTATTGATATTTCAGCCGTTTCTGGGTCAATTTTGACCATATAAAGTTTATTCTGCCATTAAAATTGCATGTTCTCTCAAATTCGACACTCAGTTTTTCATTAACTCACAAACTTAACTACCCGTTACAATAACGTAAACGCAATG
Source organism: Echinarachnius parma (assembly GCA_037951105.1). Lineage (NCBI taxonomy): Eukaryota > Metazoa > Echinodermata > Echinoidea > Clypeasteroida > Echinarachniidae > Echinarachnius > Echinarachnius parma. The sequence goes on along the minus strand of JBAMJV010009010.1, from coordinate 26,719 downwards.
AGCAAACAAACCATAATGTAAACATGGTAAATACAATATATTGTAAACGGTATGCTGTATATGGTAACGTTACATAAATGTGTTACATTCATCCCCATCCGTCAACTGGAAACTGTTCAGACGTTTTGTAAAAGAGGGACTGTCCCTTTAAAGGGTGACTAAATTACAAATGCATGTTGACTTTTGTTGATCTGTTATAATGAATACATCACATATCTTTTGACTTTTTGATGTACATTTGTGTCATATTTTTTAAATTATTTTTTCTATTACTTTTATTCTACCTGCTAAGCACCACCCCTAAAAAACACCCATCCAGAAGCTTATGACTTTTCTGACATCATATGCCAGTCAATTCATCCGTCAGCTAGATGAACAAAAGACATTGGTATGTCCCTTCCCTCAACTGACCACAATGTTCACACTAGCATTGCATGTTCTTATACAATGCCCACTCACCATGAAAAGAAGGGTTTCAATGACACATGCAATGCTATTGTGAACAGGTAGTCAGTTGATGGGATGGACATACCAATGTCGTTTGTTCATCTAGCTGACTGATGAATTGACTGGCATATGATATCAGAAAAGTCATAAGCTTCTGGATGGGTTTGTTTAGGGGTGGAGCTTTATAGCAGGTAGAATAAAAGTAATAGAAAACAAAATATTTAAAAAATGACACAAACATCAAAAAGTCAAAAGATATGTGATGTATTCATTATTACAGATCAATAAAAGTCAACATGCATTTGTAATTTAGTCACCCTTTAAGTAATAAAACTGCACTAAAATCGTTTAAGAAAATTATGGTTTCTCCATATTTGTATTTGATTGTGTCTACAATGATAAAATACATCTTTGACCATGTTTAGATCATTAAAATTATGCGCTACCCCAGGATATCTTGATTTTTTAGTACTTAACGCCCTTTTCATTTTAAGCAAAGTGTGGCATTACACGCAACATGCTTTAAAGGGCAATGAAACCCAAGCAAAATGTTGCTTTCATAGTCTTGAAGAGATTAAGAAGAACAATCTCTGAAAGTTAGAGCATAATCGGGTAAGAAACAAGAAAACTACGGCTCTTTGAAGATGTCTATGTATTCCTATGGGGAACTCAAATTGGCAACGCACACTGATAAGTGTGTGGACAACTCCCCATATGTTTTGTACACAAATGTTCCCATTGTTACAGTTTTCTTCATAGTCCCATTTTTCCATTCCCCCAACTCATGATATGTTATGTATAAAAGCATTCTACAAAATATATGTTGAACTCGAACGGAGGGTAAACATAAATGTTGAGAAAATTTAACAAAACTGAAATTTTGTGTACAAAATGTATGGGGAGTTGTCCACAACTCTGCCAGAGTGCGTTGCCAATTTGAGCCACTCGAAGAAATACATGGCTCTTTTCAAAGAGCCATAGTTTGCTTATTTCGTGACCAATTGTGCTCAAATTTTCAGAGACTATTCATTATATTTAGTGTATTATAGTGCATACAACAATTTGTCTGGATTTCATTGTCCTTTAAATGATAAGGGCGCTAAGATTTCAACTAGCTCTAAACAAACTTCAGTATATTCTGTCCCTTTTCTTGTGTATAGATGTAAGAAAAGTATGCATTCTCTATACTGTCTTTTTAAAAAGAATGAACAAATCAGACAAAGCTGTTAAAGGCATATATGCGTGGTTTATAAAGGGTAGTCAGCAAATTCCAACTCGACTCCACCATAATCTCTCGAGGTAAACTCACGATATGTGTTGGATGGATCGAAGAGCGGTGCTTCGAAATATCTGAACACGGGCCTTCTTATGAAATTGCATGCAGCAAGAATTTCTCACGCTATCACCTAAGACATCAAACAGCGGCGCTTTGAAGTATTTGCGGTTAAGCGTGTTACGTGATATTTTCGCTCGTAAACATCTCTGATGGATCTCCATTCGACTAGTACAAACATTCCGAACGCGACTATTTTTTTATGCATTTTCTACTCGGGTATTCGGAAGTGGGGACAGTTTGCGATCACTACTTATAACTGAGCCAATGGGGATTACGTACCGTGCGTAGAAGTGCGCAAGATGGATCCACGCGTCTAATAACCCACGCATATATGCCTTTAATTGTGACTTTTAAATAGGCAAACAACTTTAAACGCGATTATCTCGGAATGACATTCGGCGCGCGCGTAATGACTAAGCGCCCTTTTCTTTCTCAACCGACGATTTGGTAGTTTAAAGGTATGGTGACAAGAAAACTGCCTCAAAATTGTGTTTTACTGTATCTAAGGTAGATTTTCATGAAGATTACTAATACAAACATATTTTCCTCGTGGGAAAACCCGGTAAAATAAAAAAATCAACTTGTAAATTCTCTTTCGGAACTCCCGTAAAACACTGAGTCCCGGGCGAACAAAAAATGACGTCATCTTTGTGACGTCACCTGCAGGCAATCGCAGTTTAGCTCGGTCATAGACGTACACGCTGAGTACAATACTCACGTTGACACAGAGATATTATTTCCATTTGTTTCAATATTTGCAAACATTTGTTCAGGTTTATATCATAGGACGATATACACTCAGATGTGTAGCTGCATCCTGCTACAATTAATTTCTTAGCAATTCTTAAGCATTTTCAGTAAAACCTCAATTTACAAGCAAAAACGAGTTTGTTTTACAAGCAAGTCATAGTAGTCTGTGGGCCAGAGGGGCCTACCGGTGACCCCCCCTATGATCCTCCGACTTGGGTGTCATTTTGTCCATTGATATGTCCAATGTTAGAAACAAAATGTTAACAAGAAAAAAACTCATTTATACTATGTTTTTTTACTACTTTTTTGGAGGTATGTAAAAATAGCACCTTTTCATGTTTTGCTTCATTTCTTAGGGTGGGTGAAAATTGAGATTGCATTAAATGCTCTCATTTCATAATGGCTAGGTCTTTATCTACTAAACTTTGTTAAAACCCGTATCCATATTAGCATATGCTACAGACAAATTTTCATTGTCATAGTTGATTGGCTTCATATAATTATGACGTCATAAAATTTGCATATGAAAAATCACGGGAATTTCCGTGAACAAAACGGTTTAAAAAAGAATGTTCATCAATATAGTTTGTTTTTTTCACCGTGAAAATGATGGCAGTGAGCTTAAACTCATGGTTTCTACTAGTGAGAGTGTATTCAAATCAGAAACGTGATTATTCTTTGAATATAATCTACAAAAGGGACATTTTTTATTACGTAATCACCATGCGTCATATGCAATTTTGAGGCATATAATGGCCATGTTATCTAGGTCACAAGTGAGTACATATTGTTTCCTCTTTAATTTCTTTATTTGAGGGCCAATCACTCTCATATTTGGCACATATGTAAAACTAGGGGGTTCTTCAGTTTACAATAAGTAGAATTTCAAAAGGTCATCATATGAGGGCGCTATTCAATAAAATTGGTTAAAAACATTAAAAATCCTATAAATTCGGACAATGATGCATTTTTTCTCTAACTGTCTGATTTGTTTACAAAACTTTATATTTTGCTTGCATTATTATGCAAATTTACTTTTCCTAGAATGACCTACAGACGTTTATGTTGTATCTCATATTGTTGAGGGTCTAAATTAGGCCTAACTCCGTCTGGTCTAAATGCAATATGGAATACATTGCGCTACATAGAAATGCTTTCAGATAATGTATTAAATTGTAACCATATTTTATCCAGGGTGAGATTTTCTGATTGCCTATTTATCCAAACGTATACAGCAAAAGCAAATTATTTGGGGAAAATTCTGGTCAGAAATTTGCTTTTCAGTATTGTAACTAATATACTTCTTTTTGGCATCACATTTCTTTTCAGACAATTAGAGAACAAATGAATATGTTTTGTTGACAGTTCATTATTTTATCCCTCCCCAATTATGAGTTTTTGTCTTAAACTGACCGTTTTGTGTAGACAACTCAATTTTTGTGCATACTGTGCAGGACATGTATGTATAATATTTTGTATTTTGTCTGGTCTAATTTAGACAACATTTTTTTTTCCAGCCCTGATAATCTAGCAGAGAGTGAGTTATTTCTGTCTAAATATATTTACGAATATCAAATAAAAGCATATAACAAACACAAATTGGTAAATACATCTTGCCAGATTAAAAAAAAGAAATGTTCTGTATTAATTGTTTGCTTGGACTACCCCTTTTCCCAGAAAAGGGAAGAGTTTAATACGTCTCATTCAAGCTTCATTAGCAACGAAAGATGCACATCACATATCTATTGAACTCTTACAATTAAAACACTTTCTTGTTTTAGTACCGATACACACAATATACTAAAATATCCCTTGAACTCAAGAGATACCTACGACAGCGAAAATGAGCTGCAAATATCAATATGGACATGTCGATCACAAACAGAAAGAAACTATGGACAACCATCAACATTATCAATGACCCCAAGAAGGCAATGGACGGACTATAACACTACACCAAACAATGTTTGAAGGGTGACAGATGCTGTACAGGTAATATCATCACAAAAATATAAACAACAATCAACCATCTAAAAAAAAAACATGCCAGTTGGCTTCAGTTCAGACCAACTGAACTCTTCTATTAATTACCATGGACTTGAATTACTTGCCGTGCAATACATACTTTTGTACTTTTGTTTTATTTATCCAAATGTGTTATCGCCTGAGTGGATATTCCTTCATTCAGATGTCATTCTGTCTTAATTCTTTATTAGCTAACTAGTATCCGGGGGTAGGGGGCTTGTCATAATTGCCAAACGGGTATGAGCCGCTTCAAAGACCCCCCTTTTCACAGCCAATCCGGCTGCTCCTAATAAGGGTCCAGTTTTCATTTTGCCACTCCCTGCTTGTAAGATTCTCATTTTCATCAAAAATGCTGGTTGCCGCTCCTAAGGTTCTCATTTTTATTTTGAAAAAGGCCGATTTCTGCTCCTATACGAGTCCCATTTGCATATTTTAAAAGGCTGATCGCCGCTCCTAATCTAATAAAATTACAACAAAACGAGGCCGCTTTTAAGACCTCGGCCTCAAAAATGTCTTTCACCTTATATCAATTTGTAGCTTGTATCATTTATCATTTTGTATCATCACACAACTTCCTGCCAATGGCTGGTAAATCCGAGCGTTACGTTGTTAGCGTCTTAGATCTTCGATAGGACACATTCCATGTACCAGATCACAACTATACGCAGGTGGTCATTGGTCTGAGGGGTTTGACCGCACTCACACTCTGCTGCACCTTCGATGTGTACCCAGTTGAATATGTTGGAGTTGGAGTTGGAGTTGCATCTTTTCACGCCTGAGTGATGCCTATTCAGGCTACGCCAAGTAATCCAGGGTTAGTTTAATCCTGCTGGCAGTGCATATAATGTCTGCATAGACAAACGCTCGTCTACTGGCATCTCCTCCAGTCTCTACTCCCAGAGCTTACGCCTTCTTGAAGACACACTGCAGTCCAGAGGGTCAACATATGAAAGGAAGCTTTTCTTTGACTTAAGGCACCGAGGATGCAGTGGGTGGTCATTCAGAGGATGCCTTTCGTCCTCTGTTTGTCTCAGTCGTTCATTCTGGCCAGCAACAGCTCTCCTTATTTTAGGGGGTGCGATGCCAGAGAGCAGATAGAAGTTTTCAGTCCTAGTTGGTCTCATTCATCATGTGATGTAACGGCAGCTTAATTCTGTTAAGCACAAGATCAATCTTCTTTGCATGTGATGAGCGTTCCCACACCGGACAGGTAAATTATGTAGTAAAGGTACAGAGAGCTAGACCGGTAGCTCTGATTGATGTCGGGGTTTCTCCCAACTTGGATGTGCTCAGTTTGCCAAAAAAGGCTTTCATGGAGCTTACCTTCCCTTTGAGCTTGGTGATATAGGCCTTGAAATTCAAACATGTATATCTAAGGTCTTCCCATGGTGTTCCAGTCTAGTTTCATTCCAGTGATCTACATCTTCCGTTTGATTACCTCTTTGTAGTATGAAAATATGTTGGTAAGACCCTCGCACAAGGGGGCTTCTGCCTTAGGGAATTCATCACGTTGGGTGGTGATACAAAAGACGTCTGCATAGATGAAGCTCCTGGTCTCATGGTAGATAGACCTATGTTGAGTAGATTAGGAGCCAGAACGCTTCCTTGTGAGAGGCCATTCTTCTGCTTATGGCAACGACTTTTCTTTCCAGACAGCTCGACGAAGAAGGGTCCGTTCTCAATCAGGATCTTCACCATGTAATCAGGTGCATGTTGTTCACATTCAGTAGTTTGTGTACGAGACTGTGGTGGTTGCCATTATCATAAGCAGCTCCAGTTAAAACACCTTGCTAAAAACCATCTTATATAATTGTGTAAGGTTGAGCAGTTGGCTTGTGAAAGACTTCCCAGACCGGAATCCTGCTTGCTCCTTCATCACAGATGGTTCTACAAATGCAATTTATATGCGGGTCAGAATTAGATGCTCAAACAGCATGAAGATGTTGCAAGAAGTGAGACCGGTCTGTAATTCTTTTTTTGCAGATGGTTTTTTTTCATGGAGCTTGTACGAGAATGCTGTTCAGTATGGCACGGAATTATATTAAAGTACAAGTAACTATGTTACGATGGATGCCGTTCCGCGACAGGGATATGCAGTCTCCTCACAACAGAATGGCCCACACATGCAATCTTGGTTCTGGTATGATTTACATTTAGTTGGTGTCTGTTTAGGATTGTAGTGAGTGTGTCCGAATTATCATAGATCATTCGTTCGATCATGTGCTCTTGACTTCAATCCAAAGGTCTTCAGCATAAATTAAAATTGGTTCAGCGGTTTGGTTAAGAAAAATTAATTGTAATCTCATTTACATGTTCAGGATGAGCCAGTGGTTCACTGTTTCATACGCATAGGCAGCAATTGGCTGAACCTCCCAAACTCTGAAGATCATCATTCTTTTCTATGGATTATGGCAAATTAATTACTGGGCTAGTGATTAATATCTTGGGTAGGGAGCCAGTCTGCCCAGGTTTTGGGGTGCTCTTGTTGTGATTGCATGGTGCTGGTTTAGGATCAGGCGCTTGGAAAGCTCAACTGTGGCACAGAAGGTAGATGCTTATAATGTCTCCATCATTCTTTATGATAATTTGCTGTCGTAAAGATAATGATACGTTGTATTATATCTAATCAGTAATGTAAAGGAGAAAGGCGATGTAAGGCTTAAGTTCCATGATGAAATTCGAGGTATAAACACTATTATTTTGTCAGTCCTTATTTTGCTTGTACCATTTATTCACATGAAAGGAATCTAACTAACATTAGCTATTGCCACAGCCATGCTTTCACATGCCGTAATTCTAGCAAATCATTCCTGAGGTGTCTATGACTAATGGAATGTACTTAGTATCCCGTTTATTGATAGTATGAATATTGTGACGTAGTACGTTTCGTTTTGTAAAAGATCAGAGCAAAAATGTTGCAAAAGGCGTTGACAGTTAATACACACACAAATACGTTCCTGTGCATGTGAACTAAACATATTGCAATCTGGACGTAAGCTTTATTTTGTTAAAACTTAATTCGTCACTTTCTGTCACCATGGTAATCCAGAATTTATCTAGTTATCAAACGAAATTGTTGTAATTATTTATTTTATTTTATTTATTTTTTTTTTTTATTTTTTTTTTGGGGGGGGGGGGGGGGGGGGTGGGATATAAAAATAAAAAAACTTTCATCAGGACATATTCATTTTTTTTCTAATCTGAAAGAAATGTGACGCTAAAAAGAAGAATAATATACATACTGGAAAATAAGTGTCTGACCAGCATTTTCCCCAAATAATTTGTTTTTACGTCATATCTTTTTATAAATAGGCCATCAGAAAATCTCGCTCAGGACTAGACTTATAGGGTTACAATTTAATAAATTATTTTAATTTTTTTTTTATGTAGCGCAATGTATTCCCTATTGCACATTAACACCTAACGTGCCAAGTGCTTGCATTACAGCTACTGCTTGGATGCCACGTCTATGATTGCACACAATGGTATACAACAATATAGTACTTGACCATGCCCATTGTATTGTGCGCTTTACGTAAGTGGCTCCATATTCAGTGCACACCCTAATTTTCAGGTGTGGGGCATTTGCTTTCCTTTCAAATCCCCCAAAGCAATTTAGCTGTGGCCTTCCAATTAATGTGGCACTAGGAATGGGCTCTACTGGCAAGTTTTGGGTTAATGGTAACATTCAGAGCAGATGGAGCTAGGCCTAATTTAGACCCTAAACAGTATAAGATTCAACAAAAACGTCTTTAATTCATTCAATGAAATGTAAGTTTGCATAATAATGCAAAAAAGTATCAAGTTTTCTATACAAATCAGACAGTTAGAGAAAAAACTCATCATTGTCGGAATTTATAGGATTTTTAATGTTTTTAATTAATTGTGTTAAATAGCGCCCTCATATGATGACCTTTCGAAATTCTACTTATTGTAAACTGAAGAACCCCCTAGCTTTACATATGTGCCAAATATGAGAGTAATTGGCCCTCAAGTAAATAAATTAAAGAGGAAACAATATGTGCCCACTTGTGACCTAGATAACATGGCCATTATATGCCTCAAAATTGCATATGACGCATGGTGATTACGTAATCAAAAATGTCCCTTTTGTAGACTATACTCAAAGAATAATCACGTTTTTTTATTTGAATACACTCTCACTAGTAGACACCATAAGTTTAAGCTTACTGCCATCATTTTCACGGTGAAAAAAACAAACTATATTAATGAACATTGTTTTTTTAACTGTTTTGTTCACGGAAATTCCCGTGATTATTCATATGCAAATTTGATGACGTCATAATTATATGAAGCCAATCAACTATGACAATGAAAATTTGTCTGTACCCTATGGTGATATGGAAATGGGTATCAGCAAAGTTTAGTAGATAAAGACTTAGCCATTATGAAATGAGAGCATTTAATGCAATCTCAATTTTCACCCACCCTAAGAAATGAAGCAAAACATGAAAAAGTGCTATTTTTTACATACCTCCAAAAAAGTAGTAAAAAAACATAGCATAAATGAGTTTTGTTCTTGTTAACATTTTGTTTCTAACATTGGACATATCAATGGACAAAATGACACCCAAGTCGGAGGATCATAGGGGGGGGGGGTCACCGGTAGGCCCCTCTGGCCCACAGACTATAGGCTCTGCATGTAAACAATGCACATTCCTCCGCGTTGCGGTCTGCATGTGAAGTCATGAATCGGGTGACACGTGCGCACATTTCCGCTCTGCTATAAATGACTTTTTTTAGGAGCATGGAACGCCGATGCGTAATAAAGCAAAAAAGTTGCATGAAATTTACCTTTTTTTCCCAACTTAAGGATTTCTTTGAAAAAAAGAGTGTGGTATATCAATAAAGGCACATATTTACAGCTATAAACCTGAATCAAAGCCGGGATTGCACCCCTCCTTTAAATATGAACGATACGGACTTTTCGGATGCATTCTTGCAATCTTTTTTTCCGCACAGTAATATGGATCAAATATTAATGTTTAAATAAGAACTGCACCGTTTGACGAAGGCCTATTATTTGTTTGTTGAAAATTCGTTATTAGAATATCACGCACTATGAAGTAATGTCCATACACCTAAGTGTGTGTACATATTATTATGTACAGTACATCTACACATCCACTTTAGACAGTGTACCTTAGATGCAGGTATTGTACTGGACAGCTATATAAAATCAACTTGTAACAGTTGTTTTCAATTCCAAAAATGTTATCATTTCATTAGCACTGTTGTCTTTGGAGGAAAACCAATAACTTCTTACTAAAGGGAGTAGTTGAGTAATAATAATAATAATAATAATGTTTCGATTTATATAGCGCCTAATATGATTGATAATCATCTCTAAGCGCTTTACAATGATAATATTGGTACAATATTGGTATAATATTAATAATAATAATAATACACAACATTTATTAGGCGCTTAATACGGATGTTTCTAAGCGCATTATTATTACCCTTGGTCATCAGGTACAGGTCAAACCCGCACAATTATCTTGCGCACCATCTCAACTCCCTGGGGAGCATACTAGCCCAGCTACCCACCGGGTGCTGAAGGCTAATTAACACCCGACCAAGTACCCATTTATACTCCTGGGTAGAGAGCAGCAATGTGGATTAATTGTCTTGCCGAAGGACAAACGGAGTGGGCTGGGTTCGAACCCGGGATCTCGAGATCTGAAAGCGCGAGATCTGAAAGCGCGCGCTCTACCGATCTTGCCACACCACGTCCACGGTAATATTGGTACAATATTGGTACAACATTTTTTTTGTGAGATAATGAAAAACTGACTGTCGAATGTAAAAGAACATTCAATTTTAATGACAGAATAAACTTTATTTCATCATATTTTCATTTAAAAAAAATCTTCGACAGGGGATATTTTATTTTTATAAACATTTTTTTAAGTGCTTAAAGACTAATTTGAAAAAATCTTAATAGGTTTTTAAAAAGTTGTTGATGATATCTTAATGGAATCATTATTTTAACAAAACATTAAATGCACAATTTTGTATGAAAAATGACCAAAAATGGTCGTTTGTAATTGTGTATACTTTTCGAGCAAAACTATTATTTTGTACCGTAATGGTGCAGGTTTTGGTTCCTAAAGATAAGTTTGATCAATACTCAACTATCCCTTTAAAGTCTTCATATAAAGAAATTGTAAAGAAAAACGGTAAAAATAATCGAAATCAGGTACAAATACTCGAGTGAGGTCTTTCGAGAAATAAACGAATACATGTTATACATGTACTGTGATTATGATTTGTGGAAGAATGGAGCTTATTTCACAAACCTTTATGTAGCATATCAATGTCTAGTTATGACTTTTTGCTTCTAAATAATTGTCCTATACCAGCATGCACAGCGTGTCTCAAGAAGTAAATTGGTATGATCAGGAATAAGAACTGAATTTGAATATCAATAGCATGTAAAATAGTTTAATACATTATTAATGGTGACGTATTAAACTTTCAGTTACATTTTGTTTCAAATTCAAACCTGATATCAATTTTAGGGAATATGCTTTTGTGTCGACATAATTTAAAAGCATGATCGTTATTGTGAACAGCCGTTTTTCCATTTATAACAAATAAAATAAGGAGCAGTTAACATCTGGATATGCTTATTTTGAAAAGAAGTTTGCTGCTATAGTATTATACATAAGAGGAGAGCAATTCAAAATGTATCTAGGCCTGCCTTAATCACCTGATCACCTGATCAACATGATGTTTGTAAGTTGGCCGATATGACATCCTTTTATATTTGAGGAAGTGAAGCGGACGGAGAGTCAGCATTTTAAAGAACCAATTTACTTATGATTGGAAGGGAGAAAAAAGTAATGTTTAAAATCATGTTTTTTTTGCCTTTTCTACGTGCATTGTGATGTCGTCACGTTAATGTAACCCTATGAGACCCAATTTTAAACTACATTACATTGCAATGGTATTCCTATCATACCAAACATGCCAACAGACGGTGGGGTCATATTTTGATTCTTCCTCTACACACTAGTAAATAAAGTTTCAAATTTGCACCCTTAAGGGTTCAAAACGCTGCTACAATAACAGTACCTTTAGACATGCAATTTTGTGCCGCCCTATGGGGTGCACAAATGCACACTTAGGATGCCAATACCCCAATTTGGTGTGTATGATTGAACCTTAAGGGTGCGCTACTGCAGCAGCGTTTTCACCCTAAATGTACCCTGATTTCTTGGTGTGTACATGCAATGCTCTACAAATTCTTAATTGTAAAAAATATGGTATCATCTGAAAAATCCTACTTTACAGCCACCATTTGTAAAATATATCACCCTTAAGTATAATTATACAATTTATGATTAAATCCTTTCCCTATCCTTTCCCTAATCATTTCAATACTTTTCTTTTGTAAGGTCAGATAATTAATGATATTGAAATGCTGTTTGTCATAAGTCAGAGAGGAATAACCCACAATTTCATGGTGAAAATAAGCATATATCAAACAGCGCCAATCTAAGTTTCTATATTTCTTACAGTTACATGTACAGTCAAGTTGAACCACAATGCCCAATATTATTGACGAGATGTTGTCAAGTCTTAGAGTTTGGAACATTTTCTTCTCAATTAAAAAGTATAAAAGTTATGATAATTGACTTATAACGTTTTAACAGCGGCGGTCATAGCGTAAAGTGGCAGTTTCAGTGTCAGTTAAACGGATCTTCAAAAGATAGCTATGAACTTCGTGACGATGTCTTAATTATAAACTTCTATGGGGAATGCAACATATAGTGAGTATGATATGGTACCTGGTACACTAGTTTCGTCAGGTAGTATAGACATTACATTGTATGAATAGTAATAATATTCAAATGTAACTATCTTCATTAACCCAATGCGTACGAGAACTTGATGTGCCCTCAATAACTTTATTAACATTAACTATTAACATTGCAACATGTATAGTTACAGTAGGGAACACGCTCATGGGCAGCGGAACAAACATGTAACCGCAACCTGACGCTTTGGGGTTATCAGAGTTGGCAAATATTAGTTTCTTGATTTGTCATAATTCTAAGGCTACTCTTTGAACCACGCCATGTTGACTTTCCACCGATCTGTTTGCACGCACCCTCTCCTAATGTACATGATGTGCTTGCTTTTTGTTTTGCTACAGGATTATGTGTAGAAGCATTTGGCGCCATTTTGCTCGGTATTGTGGAGTATAACATTTAGTCTATTAAGGTAAGTTTAAACTGATATATTGTTGAACACACTGTATTCCCATTCTTTACGATTATTACAAATGTAAGACGAGCAATCGTCTAAGGGAATTGTTTCGGTTTTATTATCATCATCTAGTAAAAATCGTAGTGTTAATTGAATTGTACGTAACTTTATGCGGCATGTCGTCATGTTGTTACTATATTTATTACAAATGTAAACTCTTTATAGCATTACATGTTTTGTTTTTTCCTCACAGAGTGACTGAACGTAACAATGATTGCAAACTATGTAGGCGGCGATTGGATGGTTCCTGTAATCATCTTGACCTTATTAGGTAGATTTTTGTTCATTTGTTTTTGTTTTTTGTTCCGTTTAACTAAATGCTACAAAATGTGTAAACGCCAATTTAACACATCGGTCTTTAAAATAGAACAATGTGATGCATAATTCCAATCAGATCAATCAAAAAATACGTAAAATAAGGTCGTAACATTTTTCAAAATTTCGAGCCCTAGATCAGAGATCTTCGAAAATTTTCGCGGCCGAGACCGGGTTTTATTCGGTCGAGACTAGGTTATATTCGGTCGAGACCAGGTTTTAGACGCTCGAAACTGCTTAAAAGTAGCCTCGAAACCCCCCTAAAACAGCCATTTTTTGGTCAAAGGGGGGGGGGGGGGGTTGAACCCCCCAAACCCTCCCCTGGGTACGCCTATGGAGGGCGCTGCACAAAATAGTTTTGTGTGAGATAAAGAAAAACTGAGTGTTAAATTTTAAAAAGAGCATGCAATATTAATGGCAGAATAAACTTTATGTGATCAATATCATTTGAAATATAAATAATTTAATATATCCAATTATAATAAATCTGGGGGCCCAGATTTATTCGATTATTTATATAAATAAGGAAAACAATTCTTACACTTTTTCAAACATTTTCTAAAGGGTTTTTAAAATAGTTGTTAATGATCTTTCTATTTAATCACTATTTTCAACAAAACATCACATGCATCATTTTTGTAATGAAAAGTGGTTGAAACCAATTTGTATAAGAGAGCGCTCTCTTGTGTTTGGATGATAACAGGCTTTTTACTTAGTCGTTTGTAATTTGGTTTGTACCTTTCGAGCAAGGTGGAGTTATAACAATTAGTTTGTAATGTTAGTTTTGTAGATTTGGTTTGTAAAGCATAGCCTTACCAAAACTGTACTACCCCTTTAAGACATAAGAAGGATCTTTTACATTCTTGTACGCTTTCCAGATCATTATGAAGTTCAGAAACGAAAATATATGAAAAATAATACTTGATGATAAATTCCTTGTGAGCCTAATCATTACCTAATAAACTTTTATGATTAAAAAAAAAGGAACCCGTAAATTGTGTTAATGTTTTGGAATAAAAATGGATTAAAAGAAGCATCCGAATTTGTATCGAGCTTCACTTTAAGAGTGATTAAAATGTTACTTCATGAATAACTTCAGGTCTATTATTTTTTTTTTAAACAAAACATGCAGAAACACAACAAAAAACATGTTTAAGTTATCCATTTTAACCTTTTTTTAAATTATCACAATGCAAATATTTTACCTCCGACATTTTCGGGTGTCATCTACAGCCTTCGTCAGCGTTAAAAATGGATATCTTATGAATAAGCAATACAGATGAACTTTCGTACTAAAACATGTTTATATGCGGTTCCTTTACAGGTTTGCATCTAGGAAATTCAGCAATGCCTTCAGACGAATCTTCCCAAGTGCAAGGAGTTGTTAACAGCCCAATCACCTTATGGTGTGGGTATACCACCAGAGTTTGATACGGAAACGGTGAGATGGTCTGTGAACTATTCGACCACACCATTTCTGAATTACTTTCCTAAAGACCTCATCACTTCGCCTGAAGACCACAATCCTCGTTTTTTTTATAACGGACCCTGAAGAACTCAATATATCCCCTTTAATAAAGTCGGATTCTGGGACTTTACGAATGTCGTCTTACATCTGCGCTGCCACTGGATGATGTTGTGTATACGATTAATGTTACTGTTAAAGGTAAATATGTGTGTATGTAACTACGAAGAATCGATATGACACAAAGGAAATACAGAACTAAAGATTGGATTGTAACTTTGGTATTATAAGCTTATTAAACATACCCTGCCAATGTTGCCCCCTGCCACCTCCCTACCATGCCCTTTTCTCGGTCAACCTTAGTTTTACAGCTGATGAGCTGAATGATATACGTATTGATCATGACGAGCACGAATTATTAATTGACACAGTTTGGAACCTTACATGGTGTCATTAAAGACGCCCTAGAACACAAACTACTCGACCCAAATTGTTCTTGGTAGCAACTTTATTTGTGGAAGATTATCTATCCTGTTAAACTAGTCATTAAGTTTCTTTTTTGTTATGTGAATTAACCCGTTCAGTTTTTATGGGCCATCCTGTATAGTACATTAAAGATACGAGATGTTTACTTAGAATCTCAGCACGGTATACTTATGTAAATGTTTAAAGGGATAGTTGAGTTCTGGTAAAGAGAGTACAGTTTTGGTCAAACTGAATTTTAGTAACCAAAACATGCACCATTACATTACAAACTAACAGTTATAACTCCACCATGCTTGAAAGGAATACAACATTACAAATGACTGAGTAAAAAGCCTGTTATCATTTAAAAAGAGCCGTTAAAACTCAAGAGGGCACTCTCTCAAAACTCATTGGTTTTATCCATTTTGAATAAAATATTGTGCATGTGATGTTGAAATAAAGATTCGATAGAGACATAATCAACAACTATTTAAAAACCTCTTTGAAAATTGTTGGAAAGAGGAAGCATTTAAACACAAATTGTAACGGCTGGTTCAAAATTCTCTAATAAATGTGGGGCTCCACATTTATTACAAATGGTTATGTTTATTGATATTCCAACCATTTCTGAACCGATTATGATCAAATAAAGTTTAATCTGTCATCAAAATATTATGCTCTTTCAAATTTGACACTCAGTTTTCCATTATCTCACACAAAAAATATTGTGTGTAGCGCCCTCTCTACCAAAACTCAACTATCCCTTTAAGTTGTTCTACTTAAGTTCAACCAATATAATAAAACTAAATCACCTTCACTGACTTTTCACCCAACTTGTTATCATCTTATTTTTTAGATGGGTGTACTATGTTGCCATACAGCCCACCACTCACTGCAACTAGCAACGAGTGTTCACCTGGACATGTACTGACGTATGCTGAACAGTGCCACTTTAACTGTCAAGAGGGATTTCGTCTGGTGGGAAATTGTTTCTACACAGTGTCAGGGCAATGGGAAACTAACCAACCAGCCTCCTCTCTGTGAAGGTAACTGATGCTATCAGTATCAATTAATGATGTTTGCGTTTCACTTGGTCCTACGGCTAATACGATAGTCTAAGTACAAAACTGTTTTGCGTTGTTGTTGTTGTTGTTGTTAAAGTTTGGTCGATTAAACATAATTGGGCCACTGTGAATACATATCTCCCAATCCAAACAAGTCTTAAATAGCGTGTCCGCCTTTTACAAACCATCATAAAGTTTCCAGTAGCTAGATGTGCATAAATATGACCAGTGGGCTAGACAGGTTCTTAACACCTGGGGGGGGGGGGGGGGGGGATGAATTTGTTCCCCGGCCGAGATCAACTGCAAAATGTTTCGAGACCGAGGGGAATTGGGGCAAAAATTGGGCAAAGACCTATGGGGGCTCACGATTTTTTGTTTGTGAGGGGCTCATGCCCAACCACACTCACAGGGTTGCAACTTTGAGCCGGGTGAGAGTGAGATAATGCGAGGGAGCGAAGCGACTGTGTGGGGTAAGGGTGTGGGAGGGCGTGTCACCCCTCCCACGGTAGGGAGCTTTTGCAATTTTGGACTTGAACTTGTGCAATCTAGTGCATACCTAGATAGGAAATTCTTGGAAACGGTGTTTTGATTTGGGGGGAGGATGTGGGAGGGGGGGGGGGGGGGTGTACCCCCTTACACGGTAAGGAGCTTTTTGCATTTTTAGACTTGAAATTATGCAATCTGGTGCATACGGTACCTAGATAGGAAATTCGGGATTAAGATTGACTGCATCTGTGTAAGGACGATATGACTTGTGATGTACCAGAAATGTTCAATATATTTTTCGCGAAGATAACAAATAATTTACACACTAATAAATATGCACCCCAACGTGCACACACACATATTATATTCATTTTCATACACAGGTCCAACACAAACCATATGCCACATTATATTATCCAACAACATAGCCTACAGCCACGAATGAGTGCCGAGGGAGCGAAGCGAACGAGGGCTGGGGCAGAGCCATAGGGGGAGGTTTTTGGGAGGGGGTATCCCCCTCCCACGGTTACGATGTTGCATTTATATACTTGAAATGGTGCAATTTGGTGCACGTCACACAAGCAGCCAGAGCAATGCCAATATACCCAGATAACAATGCGACGTTGGCGGAACGTAGTCTATAGTCGGCACCGTCGCGGTTGGAAAAACAACGTTTAGCCAACGTTGGCCTACGGTAAATTCACAACCATATTTTTGCAGTCGGCGAGCTGACGTTAAAACAACGTTAAGCCGACGTTGGCTGTTGACTGTTGGCAAACTGGTCGGCAAATGTACGTTGAAACAACGTTGGGTGATAGTCAGACGAACAATCATATTTATATGGTCGAAAAGCAAACGTTGGGCCAACGTTTCGCCTACTACGTTGGATATTGGTTGGCTAGTTGACGTCGTACTAACGTTTGACAAACAACCGCATTACGACGGTAGGCAAGCCAACGTAGGGCCAACCTTCACTTATATAGTCGTATGAACGTTGGGGTTTAGTCGGCTCAATGTTATAGCAAAATAAAAGGTTGGGCAAACGTTGGCGCAACATTGGCAATTGACGTTGGCTTATGAGGGTTGGGCCGACGAGGGCCCAGCGGCAAGAATGACGTGGGCAAAACGTCACGTTTTGACGTTGGCCCAACATGACCGCCTACATTGGGCCAACGATGGGCCAACGTAGCATTGTTATCTGGGTAGGCACACGGGAACTACATGCACGGTAGAGAAAAGGTACTCACCCTAGACCTTACACAAGTTACACAACAAACTGAGCTAATCTGTTCGCGCGCGAAGCGTGAAGCGAAAACTTGGATGTATAAATTAGATTTTTAATGTTAGAATTAACAAGTCTAATAGCTCATACATTTACCACTCACACGCACAAGCACATGCACCTACACAGACACACATATACATGTATACATTCAAACACACACACGCACAAAAAAAAAGATGTATTTTCCTAAAACCTGGGGGGGGGGGGGGATGATTTTACATGTCATCCCCCCCACCTTGTGAGGTGGGGGGATGCATCCCCCTCATCCCCCCCGTTGTCTACGCCCCTGAATATGACACCCATGTCAAATGTTATGTTGGACAACGCTTAATGGATTCTATACAAGGCAATAGCCGTAATGTGTCTCGCCCACTTGCGCTCATTCATACAACAAACCAACACAGGTAAACTTTCACATTTGACCTCATTTGACCTCTGACCTACTTATGTGACCTTTGAAATGAAATGAAATGAAATGAAATGAAATGAAATGAAATGAAATGAAATTTATTTTACCAATTGAAACAACAACAAAAAACATTGACAATATAATACAAAGATTCCACAAAATTAAAACTTATTGGTAAAAAAGGAACTAGTAATAGCACAAAATGCTAGTTGGTCTAGCCCTTATAAAATATGGATTAAATAAATATTGGAATTATATACAAAATACAGAAAAAAATCAAGAATGCCGAACATATATATACAAATGGAAAAGAATCATTTCGAATCTAAAAAATAACCTTTCAGCAATTTACGAAACGTGTGTCTTGACATTTTACTTTTTAAATTATTTGGAAGTTCATTCCATATTTTTGGTCCGATATATGAAATGGATTGCTTTGCTAATTCTAATTTTACTGGAACTATTTTAAATTTATCGTCATTTTTACTTCTAGTATCATAACAATGATCAATGCGAGTACAATAAGTAACTAAGCTTTGTGAGAATTTATCATTTATAAAAATCATACATCACTGTTCCTATGACATATCTATATAAATCAAAAATATTAAGGACAAATAATTCCATAAATAATGGAGCTGTGTGCTCCCTTGGACTCTTAAAACATAGTGCACGCATGGCTCTCTTTTGAAGCAAACATATATTAATTAAATACGACGGATAAGTTCCACCCCAGACTTCTAGGCCATATGTAATGTGTGGTTCAACAAGTGTAAAGTACAACAATTTAAAAATTATTTTAGGCACAACATTTCGTATTCTATATAATACACCTAAACCAGAACCCAGAATATCATGTAGGCCAATATAGAGCATCTACCAATCAATCAAGTTTGATTGCACACTATAAAATACAGGTTTGGAAAACTAATACAGTCTTTGAGGTAAACTTTCACATTTGAACTTATTTGACCTTTGACCTACTAATGTGACGTTTGACCCAAGGATATCATGGAGGTTAATATAGGGCATGTACGGCATGTGAGCGTCACGGACGGACGACGGACGGAGGACAGACGGACGCAGTTGTGATCCCCTAGTCTCCCTCCACCTCGGTGGGCTCGACAAACCTACCAAGAACAAAATAACACAGATATCCTCTCATAAATGTATTACATTTTGACCATTTGATATGTTTAGCTGATTCATTTTCAGAATACATCTCTCATGAAGTTATACACGATACATCTGTGTATAGATACGATTTCTGGTATGCGTGCTACAAAAACAATCTCACATGAAAGATAGAAGGAATAGATTGGAAGTTTTAAAGATATTTCAGTACCTTATTTATTTGTCGGTCATTTTTGTTGCACACGGCAAACGCAAGCAGTTTGGCGCGCACTCATAGTATGTGGAACACTCAACATGTATGCCGTGTAACTCACTATGTGAAATGAAAGCAAAAGACGCGGGGTTTTGATATACATCCGTAATGTGAGGACATGAGGGAAATATACAAAATGGCGCCACAAGACGGACTTTAAAAACTCCCTTAATTCTAAGTAGAATTTATTTATTTTTTTCGAATATTTTCGGAGTTATGCGTGCATTATCTCGAAACAATTAACTAGTTAACGACAAAAGCAAGAATTCCGTCAACGAATAGCCGGACTAGGCATACACTGAGCAGGAAAAGTAACGGAAAGCTTAGCGTAAACTCCCTGCCGTAACCCCATGGCAAACCAGACCATTCGAGCATAACTAGGCAGTACAGCATATTGCATACCCCTGACTATATAGTACCTGACTTTTCAGCTACATAGTTGTTGTAACGTAAAATGAAGATCCACTAACCGTACCAGGCCGCCACCTGCCCGGCAACCCACCCCCGAGTACGGGCCGGCGGTGCAGACGGATCAGTTAGCACCGCGCTACAATAGAGGTTTTTCGCTGTGCTACGCGGCGGCTCTCACCGACGCAGGAACGATCTATTGGTACGTCGGCCGCGCTAAAACAACTCTGTTTTACAAGCCGTTTCGCTTATTTGATCAACGCGGCCGTAGACTCGGATGGTTGAACAGCTGGGCAGCACACTACACATGCACACTACACACTACACTCCACAAACGTTGCGAGCGACGTTTGACCTCGCTACGAGCAGCGAGCGCTGCTGATTGGCTGTTTGCCGGATCGTGCGGTCTCTCAGCGCGGCCGCACAATTGACCAAAGACGGTCGGTGATAACAGTTCAGGAACGGAAGGATCGCTGATACTACAGGAAATTGGTGATTTTTGCACACGACACGTAGTTTGTATGGCCGCGTTGCGCTTGCGAAAAGCCCATAATAGCTAACGTGAACGAATGTACAGATAGTATAACATCATAACAAATGTTTTGGAACAATCTCTATTTACAAATCTACAGAATTGTAAAAATAACCCAATGTGTTGTTATATATCTATAATATACGCCTACTATTATTCTTCCTTCTCAATCAATTATGATTATTATTTGCAATTATTTAAAAATATTGGAAGAAACCAAAGCTGTATGTATAAGTTCATTTTCGCTTGTAAAAAAAAAATTATATATATATATATATAGAGGAGGATTAAAGGGAGGAACAATGCTTTTTAAGCTACGCCTATTATTCTTCCTTCTCAATCATTTATGATTATTCTTTGCAACTATTTAAATATTGGAAGAAACTAAAGCTGTATGTATTAGTTCACCTTTCGTAAATATATATATATATATATATAGATAGATATATATATATATATATAAATAGTAACATATATATATATATCTCTTTGTATACATATTACTTTTATTATCTAGGCTTTGTATGATGGAACGCTGCTGCCCCGCAGTTTGCGCTCATATCATACTTACTTATACATACAGTCATTTGTGCACTAGTTGAGTGAGTACACATGAGTATACACTTTATAATAATCTTTTGTATCTATATTCCTTTACTATGCACAGTATATGTATATACAGTGCATTTGCACTATAAATAACCTTGTCAAATGATAATATCGAATGTAGACACTCGGCTTTTTATGCTCTACCGTGGCTCCCAACATCACAATCTCGCATGAGCGATTGCGTTCCTGATAGGTCGACAACGGAACACGCCGATTGGCCGGTGCACACGGGCAAACAACCAATCAACGGGACACTGGATCGGCCCGCCTAACGAAACAGCGTACGATACGTCGCCACGACACTACCCCGACCAACCGGCCCCCAACGGTTGATGCCAAACCCACGGTAGAACCCCCCTAGCCACCTTCTCGCTACAACGCTCATATCTACGTATCAATTTCAGGGCAGGGTGCCCGTATGTTCAATCAATAATAGTAAATATATAATCCATTGCGGATATAGTATCGGAAATAATATCGCTAATGATATTCGTTTGTCTCGCAATGTCAAACTAGGAATCTACACGATCACGACGTTTCGTATGCTACTGCAACACTTGCAACACGCAATGGATTATATATTTACTATTACTATTACGTGGGTACGTCCTAGGATGCTTAAACGAGGGCGCACTCCCTGTCTCCTTGCTATAAATAAAATTCATATTCCAAATTTTATCAAATGATAATATCGAATGTAGACACTCGGCTTTTTATGCTCTACCGTGGCTCATGCGAGATTGTGATGTTGGGAGCCACGGTAGAGCATAAAAAGCCGAGTGTCTACATTCGATATTATCATTTGACAAAGTATTGCAGTAGCATACGAAACGTCGTGATCGTTTAGATTCCTAGTTTGACATTGCGAGACAAACGAATATCATTAGCGATATTATTTCCGATACTATATCCGCAATGGATTATATATTTACTATTATTGATTGAACATACGGGCACCCTGCCCTGAAATTGATACGTAGATATGAGCGTTGTAGCGAGAAGGTGGCTAGGGGGGTTCTACCGTGGGTTTGGCATCAACCGTTGGGGGCCGGTTGGTCGGGGTAGTGTCGTGGCGACGTATCGTACGCTGTTTCGTTAGGCGGGCCGATCCAGTGTCCCGTTGATTGGTTGTTTGCCCGTGTGCACCGGCCAATCGGCGTGTTCCGTTGTCGACCTATCAGGAACGCAATCGCTCATGCGAGATTGTGATGTTGGGAGCCACGGTAGAGCATAAAAAGCCGAGTGTCTACATTCGATATTATCATTTGACAAAGTATTGCAGTAGCATACGAAACGTCGTGATCGTTTAGATTCCTAGTTTGACATTGCGAGACAAACGAATATCATTAGCGATATTATTTCCGATAATATTATGATCATTACGCCGCACAGTGGGCCAGGTGTGAGCAAAAGCGCGCCAAAATAGTGACTTGGTCATGGAAATGAAATTGCTTTTTTTCATGTTTTAAGCAAAGAATACAACCTGTAGAACATCTCCGAACAATATTTCTTCTCGATATTTATTTTAAGTGGGTCATTTTTCTTCACAAAGTCCAGAAATTTTGATTTTAGGGAACACATGTGTTAAATGCAACATTGCGGTTTTTTCATGATATTTGCCAAACGGCATGCTTAATCGACTTAAAATTTGAAATGCTCGTTTTATAATAGTTATCCTAAGTAATCATACATTTTAAAGCTAAACTGTTTGTTTTGTCGGAATTTATGTTTAGTAGAATCAAACAAATAATGGGAGAAAATCGATGTTTTTTTTCATGCGCAAAAATGGTCAACATTGCTGCCGATTGCTGCGCTAAAAAATATCATTATTGCCTTCCTTACAATGTATGCTTTACTTTGATACCACATTTGTTTGCCACCATCTGCCACCTTATGAGTAAGAAGAGGTTTTCCAACCACAATTGTTCGCCCTTTTTTTTGCCGAAATCGCCCTTTTTTGCGAAAGAGCGCGCCGTGCGCTCATACCAACGAACGTTGAGGGCGTAAACACGTTCGTTGGGATCATACCAAAGTATATCACGTTAGTACTTCAATGGCTCATACATAGGCAAACTACATAAGATACAGTTGTACGTTGTTTTCTTTGTTGACACAAGTAACATCTGTAAGAAGTCCTCTGACATTTTGTCTAAGATGATGGGACAAGCATATGGATTGTATGAAAGTAGTCAATGGTAGAAGAGAGCTCAAAAATGGAAGGAAAATCACAGAAAGCGAAATTCAAGATAGCGGGGGAGAGAGATAGCAAAAGATAGAAAGAGGTGGAGAAAGAGAGGGGAGAGAGGGGGAGAGGAACAAAAAACAGTTTAATGACGTCAGAGAATTTGTAAATGCTCCAATTGTGTTTCTTAGGTCCAGAAACCCCTTATAAGTTCCATAAATCAGTGTAATATGAATCTGTCTATGTGTTACAATGAATATTTGCCTTGTCCAATCAGAAAACAGTATTTTGATGACGTCAGAGAAATTTGAAAATGCTCCAACTGTGTTTCTTAGGTCCAGAAACCCCTTATAAGTTGCACTAATCAGTGTAATCTGAACCTGTCTATGTGTTACAATGAATATTTGCCTTGTCCAATCAGAGAACAGTATTTTGATGACGTCACACGGATTTGAAAATACTCCCATCGAATTCTATGGGTCTGAAAACCCTTAGTTCCTTTAAACTGAACCTTCTTCAATGAGTAATTAATTTTGGCACACTTTGAAACGGTTCTGGCCCACAGACTGTGCGCCGTATATAAATACACTTGACATACTTATGTTATCAATTTATATGCCTTATTGTATTTACATAATATATATCTGAATACAAATGAGAACTTTGCATACAGCAGTAAATTATCGCACTGCAGCTGCCCCCCCCCCCCCCCCCCCTCAAGCTGTTTATGTCAACGAAAGAAATAAAAACCTAATTAGTTCCTTCATTGTACAACATTGGAATACAGTACTAAAGTTGCATTGATGTCATGGAAGCGGTTGATTATCTCGTCATTTTAAAATATTTTCGTATATTGAAATTGTACAGAAAATGAGGACACCCACCAGACACCTCATGTTTAAATAATTCTATAATTACTTCAAAATGAATGTGGTCTTCGGTTAAAATAATTATTTAATAGAGGGTTCATAACTTTTTCAAAGCAACTTTGGTGAATTGTAAATAATGTGTAGGCTTAACATATTTTTGATGAAATTATCGAATGACCTTTATGGATATTTCAGCCGTTTCTCTACCGATTTTAATCAAATAAAGTTAAAACTGTCATTAAAACTATGTGTTTAATATAATTTGTACAGTTGGGTTTTAATTACCTTACCAACAAATAATTATTGGAGTACCTTCTTAACCCAACACTATTTAAGAATGATTCCCGCCAAGTTCTCGCATACTTGTGCAACTTGATAATTGACCATTCTCATGGAAATACATGTATGGTGGTACTTTATTTAGGGTAATCCACCGGGTGTTATTCATATCATGTCCTTCACATTGAACCCTCAAGGTCTTAGGGAAGTAACGATCACAATAATATATTACTGCTGGAGACACGTTGAATACACTATGATCGTACTTCATCTGGTGGTAACTCATTGAAGATCATTCCCATCATGACCTTGACACCTCAATGTCATACAGAATGATGTTAAACACTAAGTATAACGGTAAAAGTCACGGATCAAGATATAACCGTTCATGTTTCTGGTGTACTACTGTGTTTCCTCACATGTAAAGGTATTATTATTTTGTTTTTAAAGAATACAAACACAGATACACAGATACCAACAAGTGTGAACTTCATCTTGTTTTATTTGCTATTAACACGTGCACTTCAATGGTCAATGGTCGAAACGTGGTCGACCTTGAAATACGGAACACATTTCTCGATTTAGATATAATAACAAATTGATACACATATTTACTTTCATCAACTGAACAGATTAAAACGTATTTTACTAGTCATTTAAAGAGCTAATGGAAGAAATATATATTAACCTTTTCGCAACCTTAAGCCCGCCGCACACTACGATTTTGCCACGATTCACCGGTCGTAAGGCCCTTACGACTGGAAGTGTGACGTCACATACCTGCTCTAGGCAGCTCTTACGACTGATCGTAGACCAGTCGTAAGGATTCGACATGTTGAATTATTACGACAGTCGTAGCACTTTCAGCCAATCACAGAAACAGTATTCAGAAGTTGATTGATATGACGCAATGCATGTAGATTGTACATAGACGAAAATATGCAAGATGGCTACGTTTTGGACGCAAAAAATGGATGAGAGACTGGTAGAATTATGGGAAACAGTATAGCTCCTTCTTCGCTGTCAGTTATCCCTTTTTATCTGCATAGCAACAGGAATGTCCAGAAGTAACCCTGCAGTTTACGGAGGATCGCTGGAATTTTCAGGTAAATATTGCTCGATTTGCATGAAGAACGGATTTCATATTATCACTGATGCACTGAAATATGCACGCAGCGGTAAACGGTGTTTGTTTACTATTAAATTAACTATGCCAGAGCTCTGCCTCTGGGGGACTATTCGACAGTTCACCGTAGCCACAACTGGGCTAAGCCTAAGTAAATTAAATTAAGTCCAAAACAACAATCACAAATCTTTATATTCCGCTACCGGTAGACCGTTCGGATATAAACACTTTAATTAAACAGTCCAATATAAAGGAAAATCCCACGTACATTGTTTAAACTGCTTGTAGAAGGGATTTTGGAGATGTTCAAATTAGATTTTTAGACATGTCTCATGTCAGTTACATTTACAGCCCCCAGAGCCCAAACAGAAGACTAAAGTCGACTCTCCTGTATTGGGCTTGGTCTGCCCCGGCCCTGGACTGGTCCTACTTACTACTTAGTCTTACTAACTCTTACAGTATAAGACTTAGACTAGTCTTACTTATTATAGTTAGACTGTCTTTAGAATAATGATATTAGAGAAGTACTTCATAAAATATAAATAATTATAAAGTACTAGGTCTACCACCCTAAATTATCTAAAGACAGTCTAACTAAGTTGTAAGTAAGACTAAGGACTAACTAAGACTCTAGTCTAGAGTTTGTAAGACTAAGCAGTACTAAATACTACTAGTACTAGTAGTACTAAATATTACGATTATACTAGTCTAGCTCGAACGTAGGCTAGACCAGCAGTAACAGGCCAATATCTTATTCTTAGGCTGTGACCTTTCCTTGGGATAATTAATACAATTATTGACATAATCACTATCGACTATCTTAAAATGTTCACCAATGACATCGTCCTACTCCTAGTATAAGCATACCATAGGCTAGGCGTAGCGCTAGCTCTAGCCTAACCCTAGCCAGCCATGGCCCAAATAGGCTATAGGGCTAGACCAGGGCTTCGCCAAGGCAGGCTCACATACTCGGCTAAGATGG
>JBAMJV010009009.1:10000-37500 GCA_037951105.1 Echinarachnius parma | reverse complement strand
TCGCTTCGCTCCCTCGGGACTCTTTTTTGGCTGTAGCTATGTTGTTATTAATCGTACGTAATGTGGCATATGGTTTATGTTTTTATGCACAGATTGCACCATTTTCAAGTATATAAATACAAAATCTTCCCCGTGGGAGGGGGATACCCCTCCCAAACCCTCCCCCTCTGGCTCTCCCCAGCCCTCGGTCGCTTCGCTCCATCGGGACTCATTTTGGGCTGTAAGCTATGAAGTTGGATCATACATAATGTGGCATATGCTAAATGTTTGTATGCACCAGATTGCACCATTCCGAGTATATAAATGCAAAATCTTCCCCGTGGGAGGGGGATACCCCTTCCAAACTCTTCCCCTCTGGCTCTGTCCCAGCCCTCGGTCGCTTCGCTCCCTCGGGACTCTTTTTTGGCTGTAAGCTATGTTGTTAATTGTACATAATGTGGCATATGGTTTATGTTTTTATGCACCATTTCAAGTATATAAATACAAAATCTTCCCCGTGGAGGGGAATACCCCCCTCCCAAACCCTCCCCCTCTGGCTCTCCCAGCCCTCGGTCGCTTCGCTCCACCGGGACTCATTTTGGGCTGTAAGCTATGATGTTGGATCATACATAATGTGGCATATGCTTAATGTTTGTATGCACCAGATTGCACCATTCCAAGTATATAAATGCAAAATCTTCCCCGTGGGAGGGGGATACCCCCTCCCAAACCCCCCCCTCCCCCCCTCTGGCTCTGGCCCAGCCCTCGGTTGCTTCGCTCCCTCAGGACTCTTTTTTGGCTGTAAGCTATGTTGTTGGATCATACATATGTGCATATGGTTTATGTTTTATGCACCAGATTGCACCATTCCAAGTATATAAATGCAAAATCTTCCCCGTGGGAGGAGGATACCCTCCCAAACCCTCCCCCTCTGGCTCTGTCCCAGCCCTCGGTCGCTTCGCTCCCTCAGGACTCTTTTTTGGCTGTAAGCTATGTTGTTGGATCATACATAATGTGGCATAGGTTTATGTTTGTATGCACCAGATTGCACCAATTCAAGTATATAAATGCAAAATCTTCCCCGTGGGAGGAGGATACCTCCCCCCCCCCCTCCCCCCGCTCAGTCACTTCGCTCCCTCGGGCTTGGTCGCTTTATCCTCGTAATGTCTCACTCTCACCTCTGGCAAACCCTGTGAGTGTGGTTGGGCATGAGCCCCTAAACACATAAATCGTGAGCACCTTAGGGTTTTGCCCCCCCCCCCCCCCCCAATCCAAAACTGCTTCCGGCGCGCCTGACTACTACTACTACTACTACTACATGTACTAATACTACTACTACCATACATGTTACACCAAACATAAGTTTGACTTGCCATTAAATTGAAGTTGGGTGATACGGCCGGCGTACCAAAAATATTGACAAAAACTTACAGGCGTACCCGGGGTAGGGGGGGGGGGGGGGGTGGGGTTGAAAATTTGAAGGTACTCGACATAACCCCCTATAACCCCCCATAAACCCATACCCCCCTCCCCTAGGAAAAATCCTGGTACGCCACTGCTGCTGCTACTAATACTACTACTACTACTACTACTACTACTACTACTACTACTACTACTACTACTAACTACCACTAAAGCTACTACTACTACTACTACTACTACTACTACTACTACTACTACTACTACTACTACATGTACTACTACTATTACTACTACACTACTACTACTACTACTACTACTACTACTACTAACTACTACTACTACCACTAAAGCTACTACTACTACTACTACTACTACTACTACATGTACTACTACTACTACTACTACTACTACTACTACTACTACTACTACTACTACTACTACATGTACTACTACTACTACTACTACTACTACTACTACTACTACTACATGTACTAACTTACTACTACTACTACTACTACTACTACTACTACTACTACTACTACTACTACTACTACTACTACTACTACATGTAGGCCTACTACTACTACTACTACTACTAACTACTACTACTACTACTACTACTACTACTACTACTACTACTACTACCTCTACTACTACTACTACTATACTACTACTACATGTACTACTACTACTAATACTACTACATGTACTACTACTACTACTACTACTACTACATGTACTACTACTACTACTACTACTACCTCTACTACTACTATTACTATACTACTACTACATGTACTACTACTACTAATACTACTACATGTACTACTACTACTACTACTACTACTACTACATGTACTACTACTACTACTACTACTACTACTACATGTACTACTACTACTACTACTACTACTTACACTACTACTACTACTACTACTACTACTACTACTCTACTACTATACTACTACTACTACTACTACTACTACTACTACTACTACTACTACATGTACTACTACTAATACTACTACACTACTACTACTACATGTACTACTACTTCTACTACTACATGTACTACTACTACTACTACTACTACTACTACTACTACTACTACTACTCTACATGTACTACTACTACTACATGTACTACTACTACTGCTACTACATGTGTACTACTACTACTACTACTACTACTACTACTACTACTACTACTACTACTACTACTACTACTACAACTATACTACATGTACTAATAATACTACTACCAATACTACATGTACTACTACTACTACTACTACTACTACTACTACATGTACAACAACAACTACTACTATAGTAGCCTACTACTACTCCTAATAATAATATAATAATAACAATACTAATATGAATTATACTAGTACTACTACTACTACCTGCAGCTGCACGCATGCTGCTGCTATCGTTACTACTACTAGCTATTTTCTTATAATTTGCACTGCAGTATATTGACTTATAATATTGTAAAATTCCCATATCCCTACTACTACTACTACTACTACTACTACTACTACTACTACTACTACTACTACATGTACTAATACTACTACTACCATAAATGTTACACAACATAAGTTTGACTTGTCCATTAAATTGAAGGGTGGGTGATACGAGCCGGCGTACCAAAAATATTGACAAAACTTACAGGCGTACCCGGGGTAGGGGGGGGGGGGGGGTGAAGTTTGAAGGTACTCGACATAACCCCCCATAACCCCCCATAAACCCAATACCCCCCCTCCCCTTGGAAAACTCCTGGGTACGCCACTGCAGTACTACTACTACTACTACTACTACTACTACTACTACTACACTACTAACTACTACTACTACTACTAAAGCTACTAGCCCTACTACTACTACTACTATACTACTACTACTACTACTACTACTACTACACATGTACTACTACTACTATACTACTACTATACTACTACTACTACATGTACTACTACTACTACTACTACTACTACTACTACATGTACTACTACTACTACTACTACTACTACATGTACTACTACTACTACTACTACTACTACATGTACTACTACTACTACTACTACTACTACTACTACTACTACATGTACTACTACTACTACTACTACTACTACATGTACTACTACTACTACTACTACTACTACTACATGTACTACTACTACTACTACTACTACTACTACTACTACTACTACTACTACTACTACTACTACTACTACTACTCTCTACTACTACTACTACTACTACTACATGTACTACTACTACTACTACTACTACTACTACTACTACCATACTACATGTACTACTACTACTACTACTACATGTACTACAACAACAACAACAACAATAAATAACAACACCAACAACTACTACTATAGTAGCCTACTACTACTCCTAATAATAATGATAATAATAACAATACTAATATGAATTATACTAGTACTACTACTACTACTGCAGCTGCACGCATGCTGCTGCTATCGTTACTACTAGTACTACTAGCTATTTTACTTATAATTTTGCACTGCAGTATATTGACTTATAATATTGTAAAACTCCCATATCCCTGCTTCGACGATCAGACATGCACATTTAAAAATGTACAGTTAAACAGCTAAATTCGTATAACAATTAGATAAATGCAACTTATAATACAAATCTCCTCACTTACTGTGTATTATCCTGCTCTTCGCGTGAATTGAATCGCACTACTACTACTACTACTACTACTACTACTACATGTACTAATACTACTACTACCATAAATGTTACACAAACATAAGTTTGACTTGTCCATTAAATTGAAGGTGGGTGATACGGGCCGGGGTACCAAAAATATTGACAAAACTTACAGGCGTACCCGGGGTAGGTGGGGGGGGGGGGGGTGGGGGGGGGGTGAAGTTTGAAGGTACTCGACATAACCCCCCATAACCCCCCATAAACCCATACCCCCCTCCCCTTGGAAAAATCCTGGGTACGCCACTGCAGTACTACTACTACTACTACTACTACTACTACTACTACTACTACTAAAGCTACTAGCCTACTACTACTACTACTACTACTACTACTACTACTACTACTACTACTACTACTACTACTACTACTACTACATGTACTACTACTACTACTACTACTACTACTACTACTACTACATGTACTACTACTACTACTACTACTACTACATGTACTACTACTACTACTACTACTACTACATGTACTACTACTACTACTACTACTACTACATGTACTACTACTACTACTACTACTACTACATGTACTACTACTACTACTACTACTACTACTACTACTACATGTACTACTACTACTACTACTACTACTACTACTACTACTACTACTACTACTACTACTACTACTACTACTACTACTCTACTACTACTACTACTACTACTACTACTACTACTACTACATGTACTACTACTACTACTACTACTACTACTACATGTACTAATACTACTACTACCATACTACATGTACTACTACTACTACTACTACATGTACTACAACAACAACAACAACAATAAATAACAACACCAACAACTACTACTATAGTAGCCTACTACTACTCCTAATAATAATGATAATAATAACAATACTAATATGAATTATACTAGTACTACTACTACTACTGCAGCTGCACGCATGCTGCTGCTATCGTTACTACTAGTACTACTAGCTATTTTACTTATAATTTTGCACTGCAGTATATTGACTTATAATATTGTAAAACTCCCATATCCCTGCTTCGACGATCAGACATGCACATTTAAAAATGTACAGTTAAACAGCTAAATTCGTATAACAATTAGATAAATGCAACTTATAATACAAATCTCCTCACTTACTGTGTATTATCCTGCTCTTCGCGTGAATTGAATCGCACTAGGCACACGATTAGGAGCGATGTATCATATAATTAGTATAGTACCCATTTCAACTTTCAAATAACTTTAGCAAGTATTTGAAATTCTATCACTGTACGTGCATATAATACGTATGAAGCCAATAAAATACCGTGACTATTATAACAGGGAATTCGTGCAGAATATTTTACTACATCGTATGGCATTTTGAATGGATGAATGGTTAAACATACTGTATGCAATTAGTATAATAATATGTGGGGTACAAAGGGAAGCCTGGTCGGTCCAAAGGTTACAATCTTACTCTCATTTTCCCTTTTAGGATTTTAGCCTACTATAGTCACCGATCAGTGGTGTGTATCGATGACTATATAGTACATCCGACACCATGCAGTGTATGGCAACCGTCGAACAGAGATTGAATGTCCAGTCTATACCGGAGAGGGCGCTAAAGCCAAATAATGGCTCATACATCATGAATATTCATGTTTTGAAAAGTGTATTCTCAGTTTCGTAAAACGTTCGACTTTACTTCCAATCGTTGGCAAAATTCAAATATATACATTGTGATAACACAACAGTCATTATAATGATCACAACCGTATATGTATCACCTCAGAAAATGATCCAATATCTCAGTCATTGGTTATATCTTGAAGAGAGAAAATCACTAACCAACAAATAAATATCAGCAGCATAGAGACCATCTATATATCAACTTGATTGGTGATTTTCCACGGCAGCTATAAATACCTGGCAACTTGTCTTCTCCGAATTTGCACTGAACATAACATACATGCGGAAAAGTGACTAAAGTAAGTGCCCTTTAATAGAAAACAAATAGAAAAGTGACTGAACGATGTCACTTTTCCGCATGTATGTTATTCAGTGCCTTCGGAGAGGGCTTATTGCCGGTATGGGCTGTCTTTTGCTGCTTCTTCAACTGAACTCTAGTTAAAGGTATTGTTGAGTATTGGTATTTCCTGAAGTACCCCCGATATTTTTTTCCGCCCCCTGGACCCCCAATAAGCTTCCCAATGTGTGTATATTGGACAAAGCCCAGCTCATAACAGGATGCTTGCAATGTGCACTTAATAATCTTCCAATTTCTAAACAGCTGAATTCAAAAGCTTGCCCCCCCCCCCCCTTCTTAGCCATAAAAATCCGGGCACGCTGCTAGGTTGTCGCTTCGCTCCCTCGCCAGAGATGGTCAAAATGACGAATCACCCCCCCCCCCCCCCCCAATGGCGAGAAGAAATCGACGCCCTTGCATAATGCCTAAAGGGGGTACCCCACTGAGCGGCGAACGTTTACGAACGTTTGCGAATATAGCGAATTTGGGATTTCGCCAGGATTCGTTAAAGGTTGCTAAAGGTCGCAAACAGTTTTTCTTGTCGCAAAGAAATGTTGGACATGTTCAAAAAATCTTTGCGAAATTATTTTTTCGCAAACAGTTGCAAACGTTCGCAAACGGTTTTACGACGGTGTCGCTAACGTTCGCCAATGCTAGCGATTACATGACCATAATGGTTCCTCAATGCAATCGACCCATTGAGCGGCGAATGCTTAACATTTGCGAATTTTGGATTCTCCAACTTTTCTGACAAATGTTGGCAAAAATCAGGGTGGCAGAGGCAAACCCTGATTTTCGCTAACATTCGCTAACATTCGTCAGAAAAGTTGGCGAATCCAAAATTTGCAAAATTCGCTAACGTTCGCAAACGTTCGCCTCTAGCTCTCAGTGGGATACCCCCTATAAGTGGTTACAGGCGTAGGAGACGGGGGTGGGGGGAGGGAGGGGGCTGGGGGTGCCCCATATTCCCATATAGTGTAGATGCAATTTATTAATTAAGGATATCAAATACAATTAATCCCCCCCCAAAAAACAAAAAAACAACAACAACAACAAACAGACAAACAAACAAACAAACAAACAAACAAAACAAACAAACCAGCAACTACAAACAGTGGCCCAAATGAGTAAGATGTGCTTAATTATTATGGATGCTGTTCATTTGGTCGGACATTTAAAACAATAACTTCAGCACAACTGATCTATTATTTTGTTCATAATATAAATGGAAATGAGCAAAGAAAATTGGGTTTTCCATGGGGATGGGATCTGAGACCTCTAGATTGCAAGACCGGTGCTCTACCAACTGAGCTAGAAAAGCTCTTGTGATGGTTGTCCGAATTCCGAGGAAGCCGAATTTCAAGCTAATTTCATTTATAGTATAATTATGTATTCATTTTTGCTCAATTTCGCAATGTTTTAAAAATATTCTTCATAATTTCGGAAACGACCTTGTACCTTTTGTCCACGTCAGCCTGTTCTTGGTATAATTTTTCATCGTAGGAGATGTCCTTGTGAGATAATGAAAAACTGAGTGTTTTGGCAAGAGCATACGATTTTCATGGCAGAATAAACTTTATTTGATCAAAATCGGTTCAGAAACTGCTGAAATATCAATAAATATGTCCGATCGTAATAAATGTGCATGGGCCCAGATATATTCGACGATTTCTTTTTTTAAGAAAAAAATGCTTACTTTTAAAAAAAAATTCAAAAGAGGTTGCAAAATAGTTGTTGATGATTCCTCTATCTAATAATTTTCTATACCTTTCGAGCATGGTGGAGTTATTAGTTTGTAGTGTTATTGTGCAGGTTTTGGTTACTAAAGCTCAGCCTTACCAAAACTGTACTATCCCTTTAACTTTATTATTTGTATCCCTATTATATAGTAAAGGCTTACCCAGCTAACCTATGACTAGGATAACTGTGTTTTGCTCTCTAAACCGTATCATTTGAAATAAACTTAGCGTGGAACTAAACTAGCGTGGTTCAATTATAAAGTACATGTATACCTCCCTGCTTGGTTGGACAAAACCGTCGAACGGAGATTGAATGTCCAGTCTATACCGGAGAGGGCGCTAAAGCTAAATAATCGCTCATACAACATGAATATTCATATTTTGAGAAGCGTAATCTCAGTTTCGTGAAACCTTCGACTTTAATTCCAATCGTTAGCAAAAGCCAAATATATACATTTCGATAACAAAACAGTCGTTATAATAATCACAACCGTATATTGATCAGCTCAAAAAAGTATCCAATAGCTTAGTCGTTTGGTTATAATTTGAAGAGAGAGAATCACTAACCAACCAATAAATATCATCAGAGTACAGACCATTCATATATCAGGTAGATTCGCGGTTTGTAATGGCAGCTATAGGTAACCGGTAACTTGCCCCTCTGGTTGTACTGGGAAAACTGTTTATGTTACGTCCAGTGCCTCCAGAGAGCCATATCGCCAGTAGGCTACTGGCTGTCTTTTGCTGCTGTGACGTATAGAAGCTTAATTCCAAAAGGCGCTAAATCCTTTTTTTCGATTACGGAGAAAATCGGGTTTCTTTATCGAATTTTGTACACATGCCTATGGGAATATGAAAATGTAATGTTCCATATTTTGATTTTGATCGATATTTCGTCCTAAAATGTTGATTTATTGAAAGCTACGTAGCTTATTAACTCGCTGATATCGTTAACTCATTTTTTTTTATGGACAGTGGATTTAGCACCTTTTGGAACTAAGCTCTTCTTAATTGTTTTTGCTCAGCGGCACGATATGTCTGAATCATCTGTGCTTTGTTTATATAATTCGCATCATGTTACAAATCTCGATATTGATAATGTCTCCTTCAGAACATATCAAATTATCATATGACAAGATATGGTAACTATATCGTTTGTTGTTAGAAAAATCTCAATTTGAACTGGCTGTCTTTTGCTGCTGTGACGTCAGTATTTTTGTTTAGAATTTCTCAATTTGAACTTCATTTTCCGAAAGAACGTCGTGTCCAAATAGTATTATGAACCAGAGCACTATAACACTGATTGCCCATTCAAGTAAAATTGAATACATTTGTACTTTACCATATTCTATTTCGACATTTGGACTGATGCTCTTTCGGAAAATATATTTGTATGACGTCACACTTCACCATTCAATTTCTGCTAAACTAGATTTTGTTTACAGGTGCTTGACTATAATAGCAGCTAAGCTGAGTGATCCCATGTAGGGTAAACTATAAGGTATGGAACCTGTCTATAATGATCACCTGCTTTCAGCGGCCACTTTCCTTTTTTCAGGTTTGGGTGTATTATATATATTTTTTACATGGATAGTAATAACATTTGTATTAAATTATTATCATTATTATAATTATTATTATTATTATTATTAATATTATTATTGTCATTATTATTATTATTATTATTATTATTGTTATTATTATAATTATTATTATTATTATTATTATTATTATTATTACTATTATCATCATTATTATTATTATTATTATTATTATTATTATTATTATTATTATTATTATTATTATTATTATAATTATTATTATCATCGTTATCATAACTATTATTATGATTGTTATTATTATTATTATTATTATTATTATTATTATTAGTATCATTATTGTTATTAGTAGTAATAATAAGAGTAGTAGTAGTAGTAGTAGTAATAGTCTTTGTTGTTGTTGTTGTTGTATTATCAACAGCGACCCCAATTCATAATGAATAGCAACTCTCAGTATGAGAAAAGGAGGGTCACTATTAATACAATTATTGAAATGTTGCATATTTTATTGGTTTACGTAACCCCCCCCCCCCCACCCCCCAACAAAAAAAATGAATAAATAAATAAATACAAATAAATAAATAATATATACTACTACTACTAATAATAATACAAATAAAATAAATAAATAAATAAAATTAATTTAAACAAAATAGAAAACAAAATAATAATAATCAAAACATAATAATAATAAATAAATAAATAAAATACAAATTGGGTCGAGAGATAGATAGATAGATAGATATATCGGTATTTATTGAACAAAATTAACAAGACTGTAGTCCGAAGACTAAAATGCCTTGTGTACATGAACATATGAACATACATGAATAAATAAATTACAACACAATAAAAATATAATTTAACATCAAAATACAACAAAATGATACATATTTATGAATGCATTTGGCAAGAAAGGCACTAACATTAAAAATGTGATTATTATAATATGCATATTCTTATTTAATTTTAATTTTAATACAACAATAACAAAGAACCAATTTACTAATTCGTTACTTACTTTTAAATATATATGTAATACTAACTAAATATTGAATCTAACAAGATGTAAATTAATACAGTACATGTATATCTTTTGAAAAATTACAATAATAAGCATCACAAAAAAGCAAAAATAAGAGCATGGAAATTATTTAATTAAAGGATATCAAATCCCACTATCTATTTTATATCATATTCCTAACATAAATTAAGTTTATCATACTCAATAACGAGTAGATCTAACAATCAAATGTAATATCAAAAGGGAAGCAATACAGGGTATAAAGATTGAGTAATAAAACAAGTCTTAATTCATGTTATAATCCTAACACAAATTAAATTTTTCGTATTCCATTTATACAAAGTACATTATTACAAACTATGTTTAATTAAAATTGAGTAATTCAAATTGTTTAACTTGTATTATATTCTTAACAGAAATTAAATTTAACATTCAATAGCAAATCCAAAGTATCATCAATTAAAATTGAATAATTAACTTAATTTTTATATTACATGTACATTATATCCTGAACATAAATTAATTTTATCATATTCAATAACAAATACAAGGTATATTAATACAGAGTATCTTCATATGTAATTGAAAAATTAAATAATTTTATTATGATTGTTTTCAATAACAGATCATACAAAATAAAAATACAAAAGTATTTTCAATTAAAAATGAGACTTGATTAAAAACGTTCTTATGTAATATGATATAAAAGGAGGCAATACAAAGTATCTTTAAAAAGATTGAGTAATTAAACAAGTTTTAATTTTTGTTATATTCCTAACCCAAATTAAATTTATCGCATTCCATTTATACAAAGCGTCTATAATTAAAGTTGATAATTAACAAGTTTTAATTTGTATTAAATTCTTAACACAAATTAAATTTAACATTCAATAACTACAAAGTCCATTATTACAAAGTATCTTCAATTGAAATTGAATAATTGACTAAGTTTCATTTTTATATAATATCCTTAACATGAATTAAATTGATCTTATTTACTAACAAACACAAGGATCATTAACAGTTTACAAAGTATTTTCAATTAAAAATTGAGATTTAGTTGAATGCATCTTTATTTTATAATATATTCTTAACATTTATAAATTAAATTGATCATATTGTTAGGTCCCAAAGATAAGTAATATAGTTAGGCGAATTCCCGTTATAATGCTGGACAGTGACCTTATAGTCATTAATCTCTGACCACATTAGTCTCCCCTTTCTTTTAGCACTTGGTCCTAAATAGTTATATACATAATCTCCCGGTGGGACTTATCAGAGTCACCGTTATAGAACCCCTTTTGTCCCTTTGAACTTGGAAACAGGAACAAACATAGATAACTGTATTCCCCCAACCCAGAAAGCTTTGATAAAGAATATGATAACTTGTTGGGAGGTCAACTTACAGACTTGTTTAGTTTTGGGATGAACTTGATATATTTGATGGTCGGCTTTCTGGCTAATGTTATGAATCAAATACAACTTGAAAGGAGACTTTTGTTGATAAGGAGATAAGTGATGATAAACATTATCGCTACTGTACAGGACTTTCTTTGTTCTAAGAATGGACCTTTATTCCTTATTATAGTTTGATGTATTTTAGTGGCAGCAAGGAAGCCACACCCCCTGTGCACTCCTTGTTGGCACTACCCTATTCACGCCCCCTTTTACCCCTGAGATAATGCTGTGTGTAGAGTTACTAGGAGGAATTGATATCATGATTCTGATTCTCATCTCTAGATGTTTGAGGATTCCAGTTTTGGAGTTCGGACGAGTTGCACTCGATCCGATTCTTATTATGTTCTGCCATCGAAATAAAGTGAACTGATAACTACAAGTATGTGTAAATGTGTGATCATTTATGTATCGGACTAAGAACATAAGACTGGTGGCAGCGGTAAAGCGGCATACTATGATTCGACCACGCTACTCTAGTTAAAAATTTGGACTCGACCACGTACTCGTTCCGTTTCACGATGCCCGGGAAGTCTAGGAGTCGAAGGCAGGCAGATGTTGGTGGTGTGGATGCAGTTTTTGAGGAAGAGGAGGAGGTCAGGCAGCCAGGACTAGCTGCGACCAAAGTTCCACTCCCACGGCAGCCGACATTTTCAGGTGACACACCATGGCAGGCGTTTTACCAGGTCTTCCTGAGTTTGGGGAAAGCTTGCCGCTGGTCCGACGAGGAGAAGCGGATTCGTCTCCTTTCTGCTGTGACGGGGGAAGCCGCCGATTACCTATTCCGGACCCAGCCCACTACGGTATTCGAGTCTTTTAGCAGTCTGAGCGCGGCACTTGCAAATCGGTTCGAGGAGAGGGCTGCCCCAAATTCGTTTGTGTCAAAGCTGGAATCGCGCAAGCTAATGCATGGGGAATCGCTGGCCGTGTACGTCGCTGACCTGCAGAGGTTTACACTTCGTGGTTTCCCAACTGCAGACGAGGCAACACGGGAGCAGATTGCACTCCGCCAATTCCTTCGGGGGATTCAGGATCAAAACCTTGCGATGGCTGTTGGGATGCAGGAACCGAGCAACCTCTCCGAGGCTCAGGACCTGGTCGACCGCTATCGGTCGATCACGGACGAGCAGCGGTCTTCGGTGAAGGTGCGCCCTGTCGCGCAAGGAGCTGCAGCCCCAACCATCGACGACAAGCTGGCTGACTTGGAGACGAAGATGGCAGCGAGCATCGACGCAAAGATCGACGGTCTAGTCGATAAGCTTGCCGGCAAGTTGGATCTCGGTGGTGGACGCAGCTGGGGCGAACGTCGTGGTCGCGGTGGAGGACGAGGCAGCGGCAACTACGGCAATAGAGGCGGATATAGCGGTCGCGGTCGCGGACGAGAGGGCTCCGTCTGGGGTAGGTGCTACAACTGTGGGGAACCTGGGCACCACAGGCACAACTGCCCCCACCCGCCACAGCAGGAAAACTAAGTGGGACCGGGTCTTCCGGCCAGACACCGGTCCACATACATGTTCGAAATGTGGAGAACACAGGACTATCTGCATTTGTACCCGCAGAGGTTGAAGGAATACATACAAAATTACTAGTTGACTCAGGGGCGGCAGTAACCCTTATTTCGGAATCCCTTTTCAACAAAATACCCCACAAAGATAGCCTTATCCGACACAAAACTAATAATATAGTTTTGAAAGCAGCAGACGATGGCGAACTGGTGGTGAAAGCGCGTGTGACAATTGGATTTAAGATAGGCAGTGTGACGTACACCTGGCCAGCTTTTGTGGTACCAATGGCGGACGATACGCTATTGGGATATGATTTTTTGTACCATTTCAATTGCATATTGGAGGCCAGACGAGGCCTGAAAATCGATGGCCGATTTGTTAATTGCGAGTTTGTTGGACAGATCACCATTTCACGAGTTCACCTTAAATCGGATGCTCTAATACCCGCCCGTTCGGAACACATCGTACAAGGATACATTCCCCACCAAGTCCCAACCCACGATACAGTCATCGAGCCCCTCACCGATGGACTGGAGAATAAATCCCTGCTTGTTGGGACAGTTCTAGTAAGCCCAGCACCCACAATGCCCATTCGCATCATGAACGCTTCGGATGAAGATGTTTTGCTACACGCGGACACAACGCTTGGCACCGCACATATAGCGAGCGACGTCGTCGCCATCATCGACCACCCCGATGACGTCGGCGAACAACAAGCAACACATCACGCGTGCCGCATCCACACTGTTAATAGAACTCATGTTATACCCACTGAACGTGCAGAGGAAAAGCTGCACCCTGTTGTCGACGAGCTATATCAACGGAATGCAGAGGGGCTAAATACCACAGAACAGTCACAGTTATACAACTTACTTTCCAAACACGAGGACGCTTTCGCGAAATCTCCAACCGATCTCGGCCGTACCTCTGTCATCCAACACGAAATCAACACTAACGGTGCACCGCCGGTACGACAACCAGCTCGACGACCACCCCGCGCTTTCGAGGAGGAGGAGGAGAAAATTATATCAGACCAATTACGGTCTGGTATTATAAGCCCCTCCAAATCACCATGGGCTTCTCCCCTCGTTTATGTTAAAAAGAAGGATGGTACTACGCGCCCATGTGTGGATTATAGGAAGTTGAATTCAGTCACCGAATTCGACAGCTTCCCGTTACCACGGATCGATGACTGTTTGGACTGTCTGAGCGACAGCAAATATTTTTCTACATTAGACTTACAATCCGGATACTGGCAGGTGGAGGTGAAGGAGGAGGACAGGTATAAAACAGCATTTCGCACCCGAGCGGGACTTTTTTGAATACAATGTCATGCCGTTCGGATTATCTAATGCACCAAGCACATTCGAAAGATGCATGGAGCTCGTGCTCCAAGGGCTGCAGTGGAAGTCATTGCTGATATATTTGGACGACGTCATTATATTCAGCTCAACATTTGAATCGCATATTGAACGGCTCGACGATGTTTTTAGTCGCTTAAGTGAGGCCGGACTTAAGCTTAAGCCAAGTAAATGTGCCCTCTTCCAATCGGAAGTCTTATTTCTCGGACATGTCGTCACACCAGAGGGAGTTAAGGCGAATCCCGAGAAAATAGCGGCGGTGGCAGAATGGCCTACTCCAACAAACATTAAGGACATTCGCTCGTTCTTGGGTCTTTGCTCTTATTATCGGAGATTTATAAAGGACTTTTCAAGTATCGCGCGCCCTTTAAACCGCATGCTGGAAAGTGGTGTAAAATTCCACTGGGACGCCAAATGCGAGGAAGCATTTTGCAAATTAAAGGACTTACTTACCAGCGACAACATAATGGGATACCCATTAGCTAACGGAACTTACATACTAGACACCGACGCATCCAACTATGGAATAGGAGCAACACTGTCTCAGCTACAATGGAATTCGTCAACCGAGCAGTATGACGAACGCCCAATAGCTTTCGCGAGCAAGACGTTGACCAGGGCTCAACGTCGATATTGTGTCACGCGTCGGGAGCTCCTAGCCATTGTAACTTTCGTTCATCAATTTAGACATCACCTATTTGGACAACAGTTCAAAGTCAGAACTGATCACAGTGCGTTGAGATGGATTATGTCATTTCGCGAGCCGACTAACCAGATGGCGCGGTGGCTGGAAATATTATCGCAATTCAACTTCGTGCTGGAACATCGAGCGGGAAAGAGTCACCTTAACGCTGACGCTTTGTCCCGCAAACCATGCAGTCCCGAAATCTGCGAATGCTACGATGGGAGGAGCATTCTCACTTCACTTCCTTGTGGTGGGTGCATACATTGCGAGAAACAGCACGCCACCTGGTCCGACTTCATGGAGATCGATGACGTGGCGCCGATGATGACGAGGAGAATTGCTGGCGTGAGCGCTAGCAGCGAGGACGCGAGTGCGCGAGGTGATCCAGCGCGTCAACCAAAGGACGACGCTGCACCGAGGGCGACACTCGACGGCGACATCGATGATGAAGCGGACGCAGTGGATAGCGGGAAGTACATGACGGATATTGGACTGGCAGTTTGGTATGTAGTCATGCTCATACATACCATCCTTGGGACTTTAAGATCGGGTGTTCAATTAATTAGTAAATATTATCATTCTTGTATAGGATCTGTCAATTACGTTAGGCCTGTAGTAACACGTCGTCAAGCACAATCTGAGAATAGGTCACAAAGTATTGATGGTAACGCTAGTGATTCTAATGCGCCCCGGGTATCCGAAAAATACGCCCAAGCTAATAGAAATGTTGGGCAGCAGTTTTTTGATTCACTAGGAGTTTCCATTAATAATTTGTCATCTCTTCAAAGACAGGATAGAGACATAAGTATTGTCCTTGGGTGGCTGAACGAATCCGAAACAAGACCCAATAGAGAAAAGGTTCAAGATAAAAGCCCAATGGTGCGAAATCTTTGGTTACTATGGGGACAACTCACCATCATTGATGGAGTTTTGTACAAGAGGTGGGACGAAACACCATCTCATTCACATCTAACATTGGTCGTTCCAAAATCTTTGATCAAAATGATATTGGAAGCAAACCATGACTCAGTAATGTCTGGACATTTGGGTTTCAAGAAATCTCTTAGTAGGATTCGTCAAAACTACTACTGGTACAAAATGAAAGATTCAGTGAGGAACTATGTTCTTGCTTGCAAGGTATGTGGAGCCCGTAAGAGACCTCAAAAATCTCCTCGAGCACCACTCAAAAATTACCAACAGGGAGCTCCACTAGACAGGATAGCAATGGATATTTTAGGTCCGTTTCCTATTTCAGATCAAGGAAATCGATACATTTTGGTTGTAGGTGACACATTTACAAAATGGATTGAAGCCTATGCTATTCCTGATCAATGTTCTGCCACTGTTGCCGAAAAAGTGGTGAATGAATTCATTTCTAGATATGGAGCCCCTTTCGAATTGCATACTGACCAAGGAAGGACATTTGAATCCTCACTGTTTCACGAGATGTGTAATATTTTTGAGACCCACAAGACAAAAACATCAAGTTACCACCCACAGTCAAATGGATTCATTGAAAGGTTTAATCAAACCTTAGCAAACATGATCTCTTCTTATGTCAGCAAGCACCAGCGAGATTGGGATGTTAACCTTAATTTGTTGACTTCTGCATATCGCAGTACAGTTCACAATACAACTGGGTTTTCACCCAATTATTTGATGTTTGGACGAGAGGTAAAGACCCCTCTAGAAGTTAAATTAGGTCTTCGCGCAAACTCCAAGCCTCGACACCCAGAAGATTATGTAGTCAAACTACAAGAACAATTAGATGAGGCATACCAGTTTGCTCGCGAGCACATAGGAAAAACCGCTGAAAGACAGAAAAGAGATCATGACGTAAGACTTTCCCATAATTCATTTGATGTTGGTGACTTGGTGTACTGTCGTGACATAACAAGGAAAAAGGGACTTAGCCCTAAATTGAACAATGAGAAATGGAAAGGACCATTTGTAGTTGAAGGAAAATGAATGATTTGTTGTTTGAGATAAAGCAAAATAAATCTCAAGGTAAAATTGTTCATCACGATAGGCTGAAGCCTTATCTGAGTAGCGACTTTCCCGAGTGGGTCAATAAGTTGCAAGAGCAAGCTATGTTAGGCAACAACACTGCTACCAGGTCACGCGGTGTACAAACTATGATGTAATTTGCTTAGAAACGTGCACGGTGCACCGATAATTATCGTAATTTGTTATGTTTGTGTAACATTGTAACACACTTGAAATATGGTGTACGTATACACTATTTTCATGATAAAGGTATATTTTGTTCGCCTTTGTCGTCGATGGGTTACGTGGTGAGCGCAATTTAATAATTTTCCTTTCAAAATAGCGATTTTAAGGGTTATGGATTACACTTGAGTATTATTTCGTTTTAATTTGAATTACGAGTCCTTATTCATTCAGCCATTTCTTTATTTTTATTTTTTTTAACGTTTTATGTAGGGGCCCTTAGTTGTTTATTTTTTAAATTTTAAATGTTAAAGTTGGTGTAAATGTTTGCAACCA
Organism: Echinarachnius parma; assembly: GCA_037951105.1. Taxonomy (NCBI): domain Eukaryota; kingdom Metazoa; phylum Echinodermata; class Echinoidea; order Clypeasteroida; family Echinarachniidae; genus Echinarachnius; species Echinarachnius parma. The sequence goes on along the minus strand of JBAMJV010009009.1, from coordinate 19,506 downwards.
GTTTTTTTTTGTTAATTGGTTTGGACAAAATGATGGTGTTACACTTACATCCCTGTCACATTTATGATTCTGAAGTTGCCTCTTGCGCTGTAACAGTTGATGGAAAAAGAAAAAGAGGAGAGAACAAATGACGATTTGGTTCCCTCGATTATGGCACTAGCTTTTGGTTTTAACTCGTTTCACCTCGGCCGGGGTGAATCGATGTTGTGTGATTTAGTGGAAAAGTGCCCGATGTTTTTAGACAAGATGTTGTCTTTTGTTGATATTTAGAGCATTGCGGTAAATGATTTGCCCTGCACCTCTCTAAAGGCGCCTTTGCTGGTATTTACCAGGCCGCTTTGATTTTATTTACAGTATGCTCACTAGTTCATGTAGTTGCAGGGAGACGCAAAGGATCATAAATGTGACAAAGTAACGATGTTTCATTAATAATTATTTTGAATTTGATTGCCCCACTGAAAACGGAAAAAGAAAATTTGGTTTATATTGATTTGTCTTTAGATTTTTGTTAGGAGTCAAGAATTTCGGAGGAAAAAGGTGATGTAGTTTGATGTTTGATATCCAGCTCAAAATTTTGGCATATGAGTTGGACCTAATAGTTATATACCCGTATGTCATGATTTAATAGTTCCCCCCCCCCCCCCCCCCCCCCTCAGTCTTTATTTTAATTTTTTTGGTAATTTAACTCCTTCAATGTCGATTTTCCCTTTGAAAGATGCCATATACTTTGGGGAAGGAATTTCAATGTTTTTTTTTTATATACTGGTACGTCTTGTTATTGTTGGAATTGACCTATTTAACTTTAAAAGTTGAAACTCACGAGGGTCACTTTTGTTTTGAAGTTGCCAGCATGTGTGGTAGTTGATACCAACCCCTCTTTTGACACACGTGCTCCGTATTTGATTGATGTGTTCCATGTAATGTTGTTTGTCAAAGGTTTGGCCTTGTGTAATCATGATAGGTATCCTCCCTCCCCACATTCGGTATTACCCCAGCTAAATACCCACCCCCCCTTTTTTTTTTGTTTTTCTTCTATTTTTCGCTCTCCCCCACTCTAACCCATTACCCACCTCTCCTAGTTACTTACTCCCTCTCTTTTCTGACCCAATTTTGTTTTTACTGCTCCTCGCCCCTGCCCTTCTCTTTTACCCATATTCCGTTTTCTACCGATTTAAGAAAACAAAAGTTTATGTACCTACTATTATTTTATGGTATTGATAATGATTGATTGATAACGATTTTTGTCAATAATTTGCTGAACAATCAATGTTATTGGTGTATGTCTTTTTGGTTATCCTTTTCGTTTCATTCCTGTGTATTTCTTTTCTCTGCTCTTCCTTTCTGCATCCATTTCCTTACGTCCTTCCTGACTACCCATCAACTCTCTGAATAGTCTGTTCTCTCTATCACTCTCTTTATGTGTCTCCCTCTCTTATTCTCTTGTTGCTTTTATTTTCCAACTGATCCTGTTGTTTATATTTGTTCATGATTTTGTTATGATGTATTGGAAACACGTGGTTTATTTTGGTGTTTAATATCTTGTTACGGGACATTTTTCCCCCCTGAAAGTTGTCTAGGCCTGACAAAAGATGTGTGTGGGTACACACCAACACTGGCCAATACATACATTTGTACATAATGTTTATTATATAGTGACTGACCAATGCGTATTGGCTACTAGTTACGTTTTAAGTTACACCCACAACTCTTGTGGGCGGGACTAACACGTTTACTGAGTGACTTCTGATACACCGTCTTGCCTCTCTACCACATTGCACCTTTAGTTGAACACGCCCTTTGGGGTGGAGCCAAAATAAGATAGATTAGAAGTGATTATTGGTGGTGGTCTGGAAGTTGTTACTCTAGGAATTGTTTTGAAGGATTTGGAAAATTGATGGGAAAGGATTATTTGCACATTGACGTTGGTCTTTGTGATTTTGGGAAGGTGTTGACCCGTTCTTTATGGGTGCTTATATAGTTGGTCAAACACTATTGTTTAATAGTATGATTTAAGTGCGTGGTTTAGCAAGGCAGATTTCGGATGGAACCAGTGTGTTTTGATTTTGTTTCGCTTAGAAGTCATATTCTTTTGTCAGTATAGTTAGGCAGTTTGAGACGTTAGTTTGTTTTGTTTAGTTTGTGTTTTATTGTAGAGGTTATATATCTTACTAGTCAGTAGGGTTAATGTGGTTTTATATTACATTGTATTGTTCATTTTGTTGTAACGCTAGTGAGTTTGAGCTAATGGGTTGTTAACGCTTATTCCATTGCATTTTCCTTCTTGTTTAATTTGCATGATTTATATCGAGCATTCAGTAGTTTGATGATGTTAATGAGATACATTCCCTTTTCGGGTTTGAGTTAAATTAATTGTTGATCATTTCAAGTGTAAATTATTACGATTTGTATTATTATTTTGTTTTCTTTTTTCCTTCACAGTAATTACGTTTTTGTATCGAGGGCGATACACTTTTTCGAAGGAGGGGCAAGTGTTAGGTCCCAAAGATAAGTAATATAGTTAGGCGAATTCCCGTTATAATGCTGGACAGTGACCTTATAGTCATTAATCTCTGACCACATTAGTCTCCCCTTTCTTTTAGCACTTGGTCCTAAATAGTTATATACATAATCTCCCGGTGGGACTTATCAGAGTCACCGTTATAGAGCCCCTTTTGTCCCTTTGAACTTGGAAACAGGAACAAACATAGATAACTGTATTCCCCCAACCCAGAAAGCTTTGATAAAGAATATGATAACTTGTTGGGAGGTCAACTTACAGACTTGTTTAGTTTTGGGATGAACTTGATATATTTGATGGTCGGCTTTCTGGCTAATGTTATGAATCAAATACAACTTGAAAGGAGACTTTTGTTGATAAGGAGATAAGTGATGATAAACATTATCGCTACTGTACAGGACTTTCTTTGTTCTAAGAATGGACCTTTATTCCTTATTATAGTTTGATGTATTTTAGTGGCAGCAAGGAAGCCACACCCCCTGTGCACTCCTTGTTGGCACTACCCTATTCACGCCCCCTTTTACCCCTGAGATAATGCTGTGTGTAGAGTTACTAGGAGGAATTGATATCATGATTCTGATTCTCATCTCTAGATGTTTGAGGATTCCAGTTTTGGAGTTCGGACGAGTTGCACTCGATCCGATTCTTATTATGTTCTGCCATCGAAATAAAGTGAACTGATAACTACAAGTATGTGTAAATGTGTGATCATTTATGTATCGGACTAAGAACATAAGAATATCAATAACAGATAAATCTAATGATTAAATGTGATATTAAAAAGTACATTAATTGAGTAATCGAATGAGAGATGGAATCGAGGATTGCCTATAACGTTGGGTCCGAGTCTGAGGCATATGGAGGATTTGAGAATTCCGTAAATTTAGACCGGTTAAATCAAAACGAGTTTGGGGCAATAAATGGCGATGACGATCAGAAAGCAAAAGAGACTTAGCAAATTGAGTTAAAATTAGAGTGCGACGATCACAAAGGGTTTCGAGGTTGAACCTTTGTAAAAGAACACGGTATGAGTCAGACTCGGGCCAACAAATCATTTTGAGGGCTCTCCTTTGAACACGTTCAATTTGATCACTTTGACTAACAGTAAGACCAGAGCTCCAAACAGGGGCAGCAAACTCCAACAGTGGTCGTATATACATGGTAAAAATTAACACTAAATCAAGAGTTTTAAAACCATTTCTTTTCAACTTACAGAGAATAAACAAACGCCGAGAAGCATTACTGACCATCCGCTTGACCTGTTGGTCCCACTTTAAATCATTTTGGATAATAACCCCAAGAAGTTTAATTGAATTAACAACTTCAAGAGGGGAACCATTAATCATAAGTTGCAAATGAGGAGGAGGCTGTTTAAAAAAGGAAATCTGCATCAATTTACACTTTTCATCTTAAGGCGTAACATGGCGTAACATGGCGTAACATGGTGGGACTGATTGGAGAGGGTACGTCCCTCTTTGACTTTATTGCTTTCTTTATTAGTGTAGAAATGTACTGTATGTTTTGTAATGTTTTGGTAAATGTTTTGGTGGGGGGGGGGGGGGGGGGGGGGGGGGGTGTAAGGGGCACGTGCCCATGGAGCCTCCACCCCCGAAAAATATTAGGAAACGCCCCACTCGCAAAAAATGTATATGCTTTCATCACCTACCACGTAAAAGAATATATCAAATTTTAGAGGTCATAATGTAAAGATTTGGAAATTAAACAATCTTTAACATAAACAAGTATGCTACCGTACGGTATCTGGGTTTCAAACTTCGGACTCGCGGGGAATCCCCACGAACTAATTGACATATCTAAAACAATCCGTGACAGGTCAATGTGCAAAGTACCCTCATCATGCTCATGAATAATCATGTTTGCAAGGAAAATGTGTCTGATTTTACTGACAATGTTCGCCTTTCTTTTGAAATATTTGTAAAGCAAAACACAACTGCATGGAATTACAATCTTAACTCAATCACAATCGAGTGAATATATAGTTTTATTTCTCCACCGTGTTGGTGATTTTTTTGATATTTTAGTTTACTATTCCTGAGAGGGCGCTAAAGTAAAAAAATCAGAGCGCGTTGATAGAGATCAAAACAAAAATCGCTATACATCATGAATATTCATGTTTTTAGAAGCGTAATCACAGTTTCGTGAAACGTTCGACTTTAATTCCAATCGTTGGCAAAAATCAAATATATACATTTCGATAACAAAACAGTCGTTATTATAATCACAATCGTATATTGATCAGCTCAAAAAAGTATCCAATAGCTTAGTCGTTTGGTTATAATTTGAAGAGAGAAAATTACTAACCACCAAATAAATATCATCAGAGTACAGACGATTCATATATCAGGTAGATTCGCGGTTTGTATTGGCAGCTATAGGTAACTGGTAATTTGCCCCTTTGTGTAGGTAATAGAAAACAATTTATGTTACGTCTATTACCTCCAGAGAGTCATATTGCCAGTAGGCTACTGGCTGTCTTTTGCTGCAATGACGTCGTCATTTTTTTTTTCTTCTAGGATTTCTCAATTTGAACTTCATGTTCCGAGAGAACATCGTGTCCAAATAGTATTATGAACCAGAGCACTATAACAAACCTCTTTATTCATGTATCGTTATAATAATAGCAGTTTGCCTGCCTCGTTTATTTCTATGTTTTTGAAAAACAATGCAATTCACTCTTATTCGACAAGACAAACAGCAAACCTCATGCATTTGTTTAATCCACGTACAGTGAGACATACTGGTCCAGACGTTTGGAAATCTGTGTTAATTGAAACACGCAATTTGCCTACAACTTACTCTTTTAAAAATGCAGTCAAACGCATGCTCATTGCAAACGTTTTTGTGTAAGATATTTTGTTCAATCAGTTGGTTTGTTCATTCCTACGATAACATGTATTGTAGTATTCTATATATATTTGTATGTGTAATTCGGCATAGCATGTCACTGTTAAAATTACATAAGGCATATTCACACCTGTCTCCCCCTCTATCAGCTCTCCCCCACTTTTTATTTTCTCTCTCTGTCTCCCGCATTTCTCTTTTAGTATGGACTGTACCTTTCTATCATGCTTGTTAGTTACATTTCTTCCTGATCTAGAACATACTGTAGAGACTTAACTATCATCTTTCTCTTTACTTGTAAATAATGTTTCATATTTGCTTTTTATTCCTTTTTTCTTGTATGTATTAATTTATGTTTATCTATGTTTTAAGAATATGTCAAACTTGTAAAATCTTAGGTATGGCATCACTTCAAGCTTCTAGCTTATATTGCCGACCTCTGTGTGTTTCTATGTCACTGTTATGACAATTTATTTTTATGTACGAAATTGTGAGACATGCAGGAATAAATAAATAAAATAAATAATTCGGATGGGCGTACCTCAGCCAATACATTTGTACTTATTGTACATATTCTATTGATTTTCGACATTTGGACTGATGCTCTTTCGGAAAACGAAGTTCAAATTTGAACATTCTAAATTTGTTATGACGTCACACTTCACCATTCAATTTCAGCTAAACTAGATTTTGTTTACAGGTGCTTGACTATAATAATAGCTAAGCTGAGTGATCCAATGTAGGGTAAACTATAAGGTATGGAGCCTGTCTATAATGATCACCTGCCTTCAGCGGCCACTTTAACACCATGCTCAAAAGGTATATAAAATTACAAACGACTAGGTAAAAAGCCTGTTATCGTTCAAAAAGAGCCATTAAAACACAAGAGGGCGCTTTTTAAAAAGGCATTGGTTTCAAGCATTTTTCACACAAAATTATGCATGTGATGTTTTCTTGATATAATGAATAAATAGAGAGATCAGCAACAACTATTTAAAGTAGCTAGGCGAAGAAATATCACAAATTTCACAAAATATCACAAAATAGACAAATTATACATGTACGGGAAGCTTATACCAACCAGAACACAAATCATCTGCTCTTAAGTCTTGAAATATCAATGAAACGCGATAAGAAGCGTGTTTCCAAGACCCTTCTCAGAACTTCTATATGGCTTGAAACGGGAATTACCGAGTACGGATTAATGACGTCACACGCGTGACTCCCCCGCCTAGAGCGTAGAGCGAGACGTATACAGCTGTGTATTCAAACCCTCACAAGAAGTTCCGCAAATCAAGTTTGAGCGTTCATATCTCTCATGTTACTTTATTACCGTTCATGCGTTTGGTATGATTGGAATGACATTTGCCATGAAAATGTTATCAAGGAATGCGCATGACACCCGAATATGGGGCAAAGTCAAAAGTAAAATGTTGCAAAATGCATTGATAAAACAACAGTGTACCCTCCTTTTGTTGTGAGAACGGTGTTATGAATGATGTTTAGTCGGTCATGCGTGAATGTCAATGGCATTTTATCATTCTTTTGTTAGGATGAAATATACCTTTATTATTTTGAGGTGGCGCAATAACGATTGTTATGTTGTTAGGAAGATGTAGTGTGTTTTATTGACTGATTGAGAAATTATCATTATGTTTGACCATATTAATGCTTTTTGCAAGATTTCACTTTTGACTTTGTAATGCACATTCCATGATAACAAATGTCATATTATTGTGAAGGGGAGATTACAAGCTTTCCAATGACAAGACATTTATGAAAGGTAATAAAGTAATAAGGGAGATATGAACGCTCAAACTTGAATTGCGGAACTTTTTGTGAGGGTTTATAATTCAGACTTCACATGACACGTACGCCAGCTGATGATGAAAGTGGAATACAAATCTCTCGAAAACAGCTAATTACATTTTATTATTACGTATAAAGAATATTCTATTATATGATATTGAATCATGCAAATAGATCTGTCTACCCTTCTATGTCGTGTAATTTCCCGAGATGTTTTCGTATATGGTCGATTCCAACGAAAAGTGTACACGGCATGTTCAGACCTATTTGATTTTTTTGAAAGGTCCTACAATCTCTACTTTATCATCATTACCTCCACCTCCACAACCACCACCAACATCAGCATCATGGTCATCATTATCATGATCATCATCATCAACGTAAACTTCATTACTTACATTCCTGGATCAAACACTAAATACTACTGGAATTATATATTAGAATGAGGATTAAATTGATTCATTCAGAAAGTATAGAATTTAACATTCATTTATTTTTGTTTCTACTTTTCAATCTATATCTAGTATTTTGCACAGTTATTTACAAATCAAAACATAATTAGTTTGCCTTCATCGTAATCCCCATCGGCATTATCATAATCATCATCATCATCATCATCATCATCATCATCATCATCATCATCATCATCATTATCATCATCGTCATCTTTATCACCATCACCATCATCATCATCATCATCTTCACCATCATCATCATCATCATCATCTCCTTCACCACCACCATCATCATCATCATGGTCATCATCATTATGATCATCATCATCGTCAATGTAACTTCATTTAAGGGACTTAGTTACATTGTCCAAATCCTCAAAATAAAATGTTAATTCTAGCGGTTCCCTCATACCTTGTTGTATTCGTATTATTCGTATTATCTATATCTATATCTATCATCATTACCTCCACCTCCACAACCACCACCAACATCAGCATCATGGTCATCATCATCATGATCATCATCATCAATGCAAACTTCATTAATTACATTCCTGGATCAAACACTAAATACTACTGGAATTATATATTAGAATGAGGATTAAATTGATTCATTCAGAAAGTATAGAATTTAACATTCATTTATTTTTGTTTCTACTTTTCAATCTATATCTAGTATTTTGCACAGTTATTTACAAATCAAAACATAATTAATTTACCTTCATCTTAATCCCCATCGGCATTATCATAATCATCATCATCATCATCATCATCATCATCATCATCATCATCATCATCATCATCGTCATCATTATCACCATCACCATCATCATCATCATCAGCATCACCATCATCATCATCATCTCCTTCATCACCACCATCAAAATCATTATTGTCTTTATCACCGTCAGTTTCTTCTATATCATCATTACCACCACCTCCACCACCACCACCATCATCATCATCATGATCATCATCATCGTCAATGTAACTTCATTAAAGGGACTTAGTAACATTGTCCAAATCCTCAAAATAAAATGTTAATTCTAGCGGTTCCCTCATACCTTGTTGTATTCGTATTACCAAAAAAATCATGGGACAGGTTTCGGTTTTTCAAATATCCCTTTCGTTACAAAGATATGTACGATCGAAGTATTCAGATAAGAAAAACTCCCCCAGAGTTTTTCTTACAAAGTGAGTGCAGTGAGTTAGTGACTATCACTTTGCATTTTCGCTCATTACTTGGCCATGCAATGTCCATTTGACTTGAAATTTTCACACAGTACCCTGTGGACATATGAGATAACAACAATATACATTGCATCAACCATTCATCATTTTTTGCACATGTCAACAAAGTTACTAGATCACTTTAATAACATTACTGGATCAAACACTAAATACTACTGGAATTATATATTAGAATAAGGATTAAATTGATTCATTTAGAAAGTTTATATACGAATCAAAACAGTTTGCCTTCATCGTAATCTCCATCGGCATTATCATAATCATCATCATCATCATCACTTCTGTCTCTTCTGAAGGAGTGGGAGGTACTCCCTTCGTCATCGCTTCCAGAAGAATGTGGAGAGATATTGGGCTTGGCGACGGCGTCTTCTTCCATATGAATCTGCTTTGTCGAAAATGCCAGGAGGTAGGTTGGGGCTTTGCTTCAAGAGGGGCAGGTGGTTGGGGGTGAGAGGTACCTCGTCTCTGGCGTCAAGAGACAGCTGGATGAGAGGTCTTGAGTTGAGTATCCACTCTACTTCAGCCATGACGGTGGCGAGGACTTCATCGCCCACGAGCTGTTCTCCAATGATACTCCTCAGGAGTTTGCGTATGGACCTTAACATGCGTTC
>JBAMJV010009008.1:10000-24389 GCA_037951105.1 Echinarachnius parma | reverse complement strand
TACACACTGGATGTGCATGAAACTGTATACCAACGAAACAGTACGAAATCGTGTACTTTTACCAAGCAAACAAAATATGTCAAAAGTGCGTAATTATTATAATATAAGCATATAAATGTCTAATTATGTTGAGTTATTATAGATGAATATTTGTGTTATTTCCACATCACTCACAATACAATAAAGTGCAGTGTTGTATTTTATCGTAGGTGTATCATTATTTATGTTTACCCATCCCCCGATTGATTTAGGCCTCCGTACGTGACCCCCTACAGAAAAACATACAATTACAATATGATTTATGAATAGACAACTGAGATTAGCACAGATTTATCAACATAAAATGGTAGAATAGGTTTCATTCTCGTTCGACTGTAATAGTTTCTCCCTCTCTCTGTAATTATATGGATATGAAAAGCCCCCCAACAAATCAATCATGACAAAATACAACAATGTCCTTTTACCGCAAATGTATGATGATTTAACAGCTTCCTGTTTTTGAAGGAAACTACAAACATGTACAATATACTGTTGCAGGGTACAATAGTGCGTAGCCCAGGGTCAATTACGATTGGGGGGCGGTGCCGCAAGGGGGGGGGGGAGGCAAGAATCCGCCTGTGGGGGCAAATATTATGCGACGAAGAGAATAAACATGTCGTTATGTATGTTTTATTTAATAGATATTACAAACCATGTGTATGTGAGTGTATGTGTGTGTGTGTGTGGGAGGGGGGGTGCAGTGAGGGTGTCAGCGTGTTCAAGGGGGCAACTTTTGCCCCTCTTACCTCTACAGTTTACACCCACGGAGTTGCCCTTTTGCAATGACTACAGTATTACCTTAACCGCTATACATTCTTTCACATGAGCGGATTTCAATCAATCGATTTGTTGTTGGTTTTTGTTTTCTCTTTTTCGTTTTTCTACGAGCATGCTGCATGATGTCGAAATTGGTTGCATGCCACGGTGCATGAACTATACGCGAACCCGAGATTTATTATTATCGAACTTGTCATTTACAATGGAGTTTGTTTTTGTTTTTATCTATTGCCTGAATGGCGCAGCAGTCATTTCGTGTATTGCGCCCCGTGGCGGGATATCAGCGCTATACGCGATGAACTTGATGAAGATTGAGTATTTTTCGGACTCAGCCGCGGCCAAGGAGGGGTGAGATAAGAAGAGAAAGGGACAGTAGTGTAGCTACAAGGGGGGGGGGGGGGGGGGGGGGTGGGCTGTGCCCCCAATCATTTACAGGAAATACCCAATTAAAAGTAAAAGGGGAAATAAAAACTAACAAAGAAATACATAAGATGTGCCCCCTCAATAATTTGTGTGTGCACCAATCAGTTTGACCACGCTACGCCACTGAGAAGGGGGCAATCGCCCCTACACCACTAGGAATACGTTTACCATGCTCAGCAAAATGATACAAGAATGAACTGGATGGCAATACATTTTATTCTTGTCACGAACTGCCTCCTTTTGTGAGTTCCCCTCCCCCTCCCCCCCCCCCCCCCCCCCCCCCCCCCCCCCCCCCCCCCACGCCACCCCCCCCCCCTCACCCCCACCCCCCCCCCCCCCCCCCACCCCCCCCGCCCCCCCAAACAGCCCATATCAACTCTGGCTACGCATAACTAGATTTTTTTTTTTTTTTTATAAAATAAATAAATCTAAAATATTGCGTACATCGATCAATCAACGTTACTTTATCGTCATACATGTATTTGAAACAAACCTTACAAATTTCATCAACAAACGTTATAAATTGATCGATGGAAAAACTAGCGGTACTTCATTACGTTTATCGATTCCCCTCCTTCGCCCTTCCTCTTCTCCACCCCCCCCCCCCCCCCCTTTCCCTCCAATTCTTGCTTTTGAGTCCTCGCAAAACACTATCAATTTACAATTTTACAATAACACTATCATGTATTTTGTGTTTGCCTGTCTATCTCCACTCCCTCTTTAATTCTGCAATTATTTGAATATGTTATTTTGTAATGTGTTTCATAAATATTCGTTTTTTCACGGTTAATCGACGCAATTGCGATTTCTCTCACCCCCTTCAGCGTTCAGCATGCATCCTATCCAAACCTACAACCCCCTTTAACCCCCTCCCATCCGAAACGGATCCCTGTATTATGTATCCTCCTCTATTATCTACATGTATATCGATCCCTCTATCTCTAGACTATCTTTCTCTCTCTCTCTGGTAATGCCATTTTCATGTTTTTCGCATCAGTTTATCCCTGGAATGGGATTTTATCAGCAGAAGCCCCGGTGCCATTTGCCGAGACCCGGAAGTAATTCAGGAAGCAATCGTGTCACTTGGGAGCGATATCCTGTTTGTGTCGGCATTCGAGGGATCAGGGACATATTTTTTTTTTAATTGAGGGTAACAACAAAACAGTTGGCTCTGTAAAAACTAGGCTGAGGTCGAGATAGGAATAATAATTAACCATTTCAAAAACAGATTTGTACGGCGATATTATAATAATCATTGTCATCATGTCATGTCAGTATGATAAGGTTTCAGGTGATAATGCACACCTTTTATAACCAGGGACCTTTTTTGCGGGAGGGAGGGGGGGGGGGGGGGGGGGGTAGGGGGTGGGGGAGAGTAAGAGTCGACTCTGTGAAAACTAGGCTGAGGTTTAAACAGAGACACTTTCAAAAATATATTTCTATGTCGATAGTTACATGTCAAATGATATGAGTTTCGGATGATGCACACCTAAACTAATCATAATCAGGGATTTGTATTGGGCAAATGTTGGGGGTATAAGAGTTTACTCTGTGAAACAGAAACTAGGCTGAGGTCGAGAGAAGGAAAATAATCCATATGTTTTTAAAATCGCATTTGATGTCGATATTACATGTCAGTATAATCATAATTATGGACTTCATGTATTGAATGACCATAGTATAATAGAAATGCACACCTAAAATAATCAAGGACTTTTATTTGATTTAATTGTTATTATTATTTTATTTATTATTTTTTTTTTTTACTCGGTGACAAACTAGGCTTGGGGCCGAGACAGGGAAAGTAAGAAATATATATATATATATTTTTTCAAACGCATTTTTTGTCGATATTTATGTCAGTATAATATTAAAAGGGGACATCATTAAAAACAATTTCGGGAAATAATTATGCCCCTTGGAAATGGAAGGGTCACCCTGCTGATCATGACAATCATTCTACGACGGGTCTTCCTCGGATTTATGCGTCATTAAAAAAAGACCTTGCCATCACGACTAAACGGCGATATGCATCAGGTCGTATAACCATATGGTCATGGTCAGGCCAAAGTGGATACAAATGTAGAGTATGGAGTGAACCGTTCATGGAGCTAAGGGTGATCAGAGGGGTATATCCCCCTCCTCTGTGAATTATTTTTTATTCCGCACTGCTCCCCTTCTCCTATACAGTGAAACCCTCGTTATAACGAGCACCTTCCCCTGCCGGAAAGAACACACGCATCCACAGTGTGAACTGAGTGTGAACATACTGTGTTTCACAGTGTGGACCACAATGTTAAATTCGAGCGTTTTCACAGTGTGAAAGCCAACTCACACTGTGAACACACTGTTAAAATGCTGAGATACACACAGTGTGAGCGCACCGTTTTACACACTGTGGTCGCTAGGAAATTTCACACTGTGGCTATAGTGCCTCACAGTGTGTTCACACGTTATACCAGAGCTCGTTATAAAGAGGTTCCACTGTACATAGATATACGGAAAATCAATCTCTTTTCCAACGGTTGTTCCACTGCGACTTCGTCTGGCTCCGCTTACCGTCTGCACATATACCTAGTGTGTTACAGAAGTATGAAGTCAGATTTATAAAATCCCATATAGGGATCTTTTTTCTTCTTCAGATAACCCTTTTCCCCCCATGTTCTTGTGCACAAATAATCCGAGAAATGCACAATATTAATCCTTCATATTTTCAAAGAAAATTGACCCCTCTTTATGTCCGGAAAACTGTCCCCCTCTTGACATGCTTCATGGAAATAATCGCCCACCTTTTCGCCCACGCTTTGATTGGCTATACATGAATGACCATTGACCATGCAGTGACCGGAACAGTGACGTAGTCAGGGTCAACCTATAGGGTGATACGTTATGGTGATGGGTAGATGGGGTAGGGGTGAGGGGCTGGGGGGGGGGGGGGCAAAAAGATGCATGGTATCCCTGTAGAGAGAAGCTTGTGCCCCCATGTTTTGCTTGACCCTAATATACTTATGACCATTGACCATGCAATGACCGGAACGGTGACGTAGTCAGGGTCAAGAGTGATACATTATGGTGATGGGTGTAGATGGGGTATAGGGGTGAGGGCCAGCCCTTGGGGACAAAATGGGGTGCATGGTATCCCTTTAGAGAGCAGTCTGTGCCCCCACGTTTTGATTGACCATACATTGCTACGCCGATGTGAATGACCAGTGACCAGTAACCATGTAATGACCGGAACGGTGACGTAGTCAGGGTCAACCTATACGGTAGTGGGGATGGGTTGGGATGGGTGGGGAAAGGGTGTGTGGGGGCAAAGAGGGGTGCATGGTATCCCTTTATAGAGCAGCTTTTGCCCCCACGTGTTATCTGACCCTTGCTACACCGTTGTGAATGACCAGTAACCAGTGACCAGAGACCATATTTCTACAAAGGGGTAGAGCATAAGGGGCACGGATGGCCTATGCCCCCAAATAATTTGTCCAAAACAATTATTAAAAAAACATACTGGGGAAAACTTGTTTTTCTTTTTTAGAATACAGAAATACACTCAGAGTGTCCCCAATAATTTGGCCTGCCCACTATCACTCCGACCACGCTTCGCCACTGACCAGAGGTACCGTATAACAGTTTCCGTGTAGAAACCGATATGTCGGGTCATGACATCAGTAATACCAATTTTTCTGACCAATGGTTTGAATTGGGACATTTTAACCCTTTTGCCTATTATATTCACTGCCACACGTGGTGACTGGGTCTTAAATGTAATATCTGAGTAATTTTGTATAGTTTCGTATTTAATGAAAGGGAACTTTTGGTCTTTTGGGCGTTTGGTCTAAATCATATTTGAATTACAATATGATTCGTATGATATGAACATGATGGTTACCAAAACAATGTTGTTCTGCTATTACAAGGCAAGTAATTATAGCTGTTCTTGATGTGATGTATTAGTCAAATGGTTATTTCACTGGTTAAAATTTGTAAGCGAATGTCCGATATCTCTAACCCATTGTACATCTAAAACATCCTATCCTTGATTAATAGTATTATAATATACATAATATGCGAGAAAGTTCTTGATGTGATGTTTTAGTCAAATGGTTATTTCACTGGTTAAAAGTTGTAAGCGAATGTCCGATACGTATCTCTAACCCATTGTACATCTAAAACATCCTATCCTTGATTAATAGTATTATAATATACATAATATGCGAGAAAGTATTCGCCCCTTACATTATATCTATAATCATAATTCAACATTTTAAAGTAAAATGAAATATTAACTTTCAATTTCTTTAATTAGCGAGCATTTTTAAAATATGTTTTTACGAGTCTATAAAACAGAAATTGCTTTAACGATTTAGCAAGACTTTATTTTGCCCCAAGACCATGAACTTAATCATGTTGATAGATAAACCTGATTTAAACAAAAAATTACGACGAATAGGCCTAGATTTGTATTAAATAGAATGTGACTGTATATAATAAGCTGCAATAATAACTACTTTTTGTCACCAACTGTTCTTCTTTCCTTACATGTATTCGAATTTCATGCAGAGACGGCTTGAGGCCTATCTATATTTATATTTCTGAACGGAATCATACGTAGACGTTTAAAGTTTGCTAGTACTAGTAGTAATTTAAATATCATTCATATTTAAATAGACCGAAACAGGGTGGTTGTACTTTTGTTGCCGTCTTCTTATCATGTTCTCCATCACATGTTTGAGGTTCCCAAATAGCATAAGGCGCCAAAAGGCGGGGCCGATCAGAAACAAAAATAGCTAGAAAGTTGTTAAAAGTGCATTCCTACAAACTTTCATTTAAAAAAAGAATATTATTTTCATGAAGGACAAAAAATACAATTCTGATGTCTACGTGTTATCATGTTTATTGTCTGTTTTGTTCTTGTGATACGAATTATATTTATTATCGTCAACGTCTACGTCGTTATATAATTCTTGTCATCATTACCATCACCATCGTCATCATCATCATCGTCATCATCGTCATCATCATCGTCATCATCATCATCATAACCATCATCATGGTCATCGTGGTCATCGTCGTCATCGTCATCATCAACATCACCATCATCATCAGCATCATCATCATCATAACTTGTTGTAATTTGTTATTTTGATACTGATAGGGTTGTTTACATGATCAATAGTTTGGGTTTATTCCAGGGAATTTTTGTTCAGTCACGCTCCTCTCTACTCATTATTTTCTACAAACATTCGTCAATTTAACGTTATAATTGAATAATTAGCTTACATGGAAAACCTTGTCCCTACTCCTAACCCTGCACATAAGTAAGATAATCTGCAAACTTCCAAAGTCATCGAAATACCCATAACGATGAGCCCCTTGACCGTGAAAAAACACCCCTCAAATCCACGCAGGCAGCTAAACGTAGTTTAAAGAGATATGATAATTATCTCAATGGCATAGTCGGGGAGAGTTCAGAGATATGTTAAGATGGAGGGGGGGGGGGGGGGGGTATGGATTATGATATCGAGCGGGGATGGGGGCAGCGGGGTGGGGCAACCGGCGCAAATATTTGGAATCGAGGGAGACTAGAGATTGTAATCACTTATCCATAATTTTGTAACACCGACAATTTGAAAATTGAAAAGTTCCAAGTCACGCGAACATCTAGAATCGATCCAGAGTATTTGGCAATTCCCATAGATTTTCAATAATACAGGACCATTAATATTAGAGGCAGCCACAGATATAAAATGTGCATTATTTCCTTTTATAAGTCATGTAAGTGTAATTATTTTCCAACAGGAGTGCGAGGGGCGAAGGGGGGGGGGGGGGGGGGGGGGGGTTGGCGGGTGACGAGCCCCCATGACCGTGAAACAACACCGCTTAAATCACAGGCAGCTATATAGTAGACGAGATAATCACAGTTATGATTTTAATCTCTCGCTTGGGATTTAGCTATGTGGCGCAGTCAAGGACAATTAAAAAAGGGAAGTATATACAGTATAAAAAAACCAAACATGCTGTACACTGTTGAAATATCTACACGACTACAGAGTTGTACATGGGGTGGGGTGGGGGTGGGTATGTGAGGGGTCATACGGAGGATAAGGGCGGGGGCATCCTGGTACCCCCAACATAAAGTAATATATTATTCTTCGTTTCTAGCAACCACCCCCCCCCCCCCCCCCCCTCGGCCCTGGTTTGTGACTAGGCGAGAATTCCCACTATAAGAGCATGGCTAGGGGGAAGGGGGGGGGGGGGTCCACCCCATAGCTGCATTAACCCCTGTGTATTACCGTGAAGTTATGATTTCATTTTTCTCCCGGGATTAGCTCATCACATCTTTTTTTTTAAAGTGTGACTCAGCGAGGATCGATCGCCTCTCCCCGTGAACTTTCCACGAAACCCGATACGGCGGCTGTGTCCTCATATAGCCTCCACCCAAGTCGCTCGCTGCCTGCGTTATAAAAAGAATTAATACGTATGATATTATTTTGTACTCATTGGTTCGGGTTGCCTGAGTTATGAACACAAAATGACTGAACTTAAGTCGCAATACAACACAATTTGGTAATTTTCACTTGTATTAATTGGTTTGCCTGCCTGCCTAACGGTATGAAACGGAAAGGAACGACGCATGTCAAGGTCTGCGTTGGGAGACTAACCAAGGTGGGGCTCAGTGCTGGTAATAATAAATATGTAGAATAGTGTGTTGTCGTTATTCATTATTTTGGCTGACTGCATTATGAAAACAAATTTTTTTTTTTTAACTGATAATTAGCCTATGTAACGAAAGTTACATGCCAGGGTCTCCGTTAGAGACTAACCGAGGTGGGGCTCAGTAATGGATAAGGCATTGACCCGATTAGGGTATTCCATTGAAAATCGAACAAATCATAATTTGTTTCATGGCTATTCACTCGCGATGTTGTACTTTCAGGGGTACATCATATCGATCTCTACATGAAACATGTAGTTATGAGAATGATGTATAGTTGAGTGATTTATAAAGGAAGCATTACAACGTATTTAATTGTAAAATGTACCATAAATGCTCACACACATGAGTTATGACAATGATAAATGATAATTTGGGAGGGGGTGGAAGGGGGGGGGGGGGCTTAAGCTGATTTTATGCTTGTATATGTTGTCCATATCTGCCTCATGTATGGAGAACAACCATTTTGTTACGTTACTTTACATAAACGACCTTTATTTAAGTAGATAATGTAATAACTCAATGACATTCCATGGCTTGGTACTGAGTTGGTTAATTAAGTTTTCCCGACAAACCTCTTCACTTAAATTTTGTCGTGATTTTGTTTTAGAGGCAATTAACTTGCTTTCAAACACGGGCTATAGCCCGTATCACACATAACGTGCTTAGGCCGATCATGAGTTAGCAAAATGTTTCCACAAATTATATTACGATCACCATTAGATCACATCCCTTTTAGTTTAGCCAGGGTAGTAAGTCTATGGTTTAGCCTAACTTCCATCTCATCGCGTATTCTATGATAACCGAATTTCCCCTTCCTTCCGAGTTGGATATAGATCAATATTACTGTGACAAAAATAACAAGATAAGGAGTCAACGAGGATGGAAGCAAAGAGATAGAGATGGAGATGGTGGGGATGGATGGAGCGAAGGAGACCAGATGAGAACATAACATGCATAAGAAGAAGGAGGAGAATGATGAGGGTCAGGGTGGAAAGAGGGATCAGCGTACATGAGGTAGGAAAACGAAGACCGAGGAGTTGAAGAAGTGAACAGAGGAAGGGGAATTATGAGAGGAAGGAGGGTGAGGAGGAGGAGGTGAGAGAGGAAGAGGAGGACGAGAAGGAGGAGGAGACAAAATGTATAAGAGAGAGGGCTATTAGAAGGTGTAGGAAGAGGCTGATGGGGGAGGAGGAGGAGAAAGGGGAGGAGAGGAAGAGGAGGAGGATTAGAAGAAGGATGAGGAGGAGGAGACGAAATGTATAAGAGGAAAGGAAATTATAAGGAAACATAGGAGGGGAGGTAGAGAAGGAGGACGGAAGGAGGAGGAGGGGAGAGAGATTCTCGTTAGGTATGGAAAAGAAGAAATAGGAGACGAGTAAGAGGAAGGGGAATTAGAAGGAGAAGTAGGAGGTGTGAGAGGGGAGGAGAAAGGGGAGGAGGGGAAGAGGAGGAGGAGGGGAAGGGGTAGAAGGGAAGGAAGAGGAGGAAGAGGAGGGGAGGAGGATGATGAAGAGGAAGAGAAAAGGGAGACGGAAGTGGGGAGGAGAAGGGAGAAGGCGCAGAAAACGGCAACAAAATGATCAACTCATTCGTATCCCTGGGATGCTGGGAGGAGGCGGAGGGGCGCGTTCTTTTTGGCTTATTTCCAGCCACATCCGGCTTATATTCCCGGGTGAGTAAAATCACTCCCAGCCGCTACGAACCTCGTCAGGATTAAGACAATGAGATGTTTCCTCTCATCAGGGCACTTTAACAATCATATCACAATTTTCTGTCCAAAAAAAGTATAGAATATCCGTTTCGCATTGACATCTTTGAACAAGTTCAAAAATCAAATATGCCCGTGACTTTAGTTGTGTGATGACTTTGTCAGGTTTGTCGAGTAAACGTTTTTGATCGAAGAACCTGATCTGCGAGTTTACATTACAGGCGAATGTTAATAAAAAATGTCCTTATATTACATTCACGAATAATATTCAATATCATCACCAGTTTGATCTTTTGCTAAAGGTTCATCCGACAATAAGTCCATCCGGGGCCTCGATACCAAGACTAGCTGATGAAGACGACAAAATAAAAATGGCGTTATTCCCAGCGCGCGCGTTTTTTAGCTGCTCCTCCGGGGAGAGGTCACGGACAATGTTATGTCACTCTCTGGTAATTGAGTTACAAACTGGAGCGTGAATCAGCGATAACCGCGTTACGCCCGAAACGATTCATCCGAATTACATCCCCTCAACCCAATCCCTCTCAAATTTTAGAATTTCCGATAGAGTTGATATATTTAGATTTTAGTACACCATTAGTGTCCGTTAGAAAGGGGTTAATACAATCAGTATGTATACACAGAAAATAAATGCAATTGAGTAATATAATAATGATAATGCAAGTAATATGCGTCAATGTTTATGAGATGGCATTCAATCATATTACTAGAACATATATTATCAAAATCAATATCGGCTATATTATGCGTCATTTTACAAATTGACATCGTATACACATTGGTAAATGTCGAATCAAACAGTTTTGGACATCAGTAAAATTTACTGATGTCCACAAGTGTGCAATTATTGACATGTAATGTTGATGTCTTCATATTTCTGTTAATTGTTCTCTTTGCCTGGACAATTGCTCGATTATATACATTTATATTATATACGTGTACAATCATCCTCCCAGGTTTTAGGAAAATACATTTTGTGTGTGTGTGTGTGTGTGTGTGTGTGTGTGTGTGTGTGTGTGTGTGTGTGTGTGTGTGTGTGTGTGTGTGTGTGTGTGTGTGTGTGTGTGTGTGTGTGTGTGTGTGTGTGTGTGTGTGTGTGTGTGTGTGTGTGTGTGTGTGTGTGTGTGTGTGTGTGTGTGTGTGTGTGTGTGTGTGTTTGAATGGTGTAGGTGCGTGTGTTTGTGTGTGTGAGTGGTATACAATGTATGGGCTAAGACTTGTTAATTCTAACATTCAAAATCTAATTTATACATCCAAGTTTTTGCTGCGCGCTTCGCGCGCGAACAGATTTTCTCAGGTTGTTATGTAACTTGTGTATGATCTGGGGTGAGTACTTTTTCTCTACCGGGCATGTAGTTCCCGTGTGCCTACATCGGCATTGCTCTGGCTGCTTGTGTGACGTGCACCAAATTGCACCATTTCAAGTATATAAATGCAAAATGCCGTTACCCCCCTCCCAAAACCTCCCCCTATGGCTCTGCCTAGCCCTCGGTCGCTTCGCTCAATCGGCACTCATTCGTGGCTGTAGGCTATGTTGTTGGATAATAGATAATGTGGCATTATGGTTTATGTTGGACCTGTGTATGAAAATAAATATAATGTAATATGTGTGTGTGTTGGGGAACATATTTATTAGTGTGTCAATTATTCGTTTTCTTCGTGAAAAATATATTGAACATTTCTGGTCGATCAAGTCATATCATGCTACACAGATGCAGTCAACTTACTCCCGAATTTCCTATCTAGGTATGCACCAGATTGCACAATTTCAAGTCCAAAAATGCAAAAGCTCCCTACCGTGGGAGGGGGGACACACCCTCCCCCAAATCATAACACGCTTTCCCAGATTTCCTATCTAGGTATGCACAAGATTGCACAATTCCAAGTCCAAAAATGCAAAAGCTTCCTACGGTGGGAGGGGTGACACCCCCTCCCACACCCTCCCCCCACACAGTCGCTTCGCTCTTTCGCATTATCTCACTCTCACCCGGCTCAAAGTTGGCAACCCTGTGAGTGTGGTTGGGCATGAGCCCCTGCACAAACAAAATAGTTACCTTTGCGAAGAAAATTATATTATTGTCATCCTTACAACAAGGCGTATCTCTCTTGAAAATGAAATACGTCAATTTTTACTTCAATATCTTAGAAAACGCGTGACTGAATACAGTGTCTTTAATCAAGAAATATCATCCTTTTTTATCCTTCCAAGGTGTTTAGTCGTCAACAAACATCTTGACATGCGTTATTTTGTATGTATTCACTGCGTAGGATGTTATTTAGTCCTGAACTGTTTTGATAATAATGAAACGATCAGCAGGGAAGGGTCATGTCTTTAAGGGTTTTCAAATTTTGGATGGGTACAGGGTACAAAAGCCTGAATTTCACTTTAAAGGCGTCAACACTTGCAACAAAATATTATATGATCCCAAAATAATGGCTGCCGGCCGAGAGGCCTGAACGGAACAATCAGAAGAAAGGTAGAGTTATCTCTTGATTTTCAAATTGTGGATGGTTACAAAAGCCTGAATTTCACTTTAAAGGCGTCAACACTGGCAACAAAATCTATATTTTCCCAAAATAATGGTCGTCGTGAGGCCGGAGCGGAACAATCAGAAGGGGAGGGGACGTTCCGCTCCTCGTTAAGACATGATGAAGACGGATGCCGGGGCTACCATGGCAACGCCAATCATCCCCCTTCCCTTGTGTTGTGGATGCGAGCCGTGAAAACCGCAACGACATGGGAGATGACTTTGAACTTCAACTGACCTGAGCTTGTGAAAAGACACTCTTTTAAGAAATATTTTCAATCCGTCTTATAATTTTACCAAGGCCACACAGTGTGCCATTCCATGATTCCATTGGTGTAGATATTTATTAACCGTATTAACCCGTTTCTTCCCGCATATTGTCATTACTATGGATATTATACATTCTCCACTTCAATGGTTTCCGTGTACGTATAGTAAGGGTTAAAAAGGGACGAGGTACGGGGATAATTTTAGTCCCCAGTGTGGAATCCGACCCCCTCATTGCATGCCCTTAACCGAAAAGGAAAAATAATATAATTATGTTTTTAATCCTCCCCATATACTCGTCCGTAGAGTTATTGTCCGTTCTTTGGAAACGCATCGGTTAACTGGTTCTTAATAAGCCATTACCTGACTGCCAATTGTATTCTATACATCATACATTTTCAGAACATGGAGGATTTAATCGGTTTTTAGGAGTTAAAGGCACGTTTAGGGTTTGAAGCCAGATAAGTGACAGCAAACGAGTAAATGAAAAATACGGTTGAAAGTTATAATTTAAAATACACTCACTGATTGAACTACTTATAATTTGCCTTCTTAGTATAATGTTTGTTTATTTCTTCATGAGATACTGCATACTATACTTGTTACAATATCGATTACAATATTATAATGACAAACTTTACGCGACTTTTAAGAAAATAAACACTATTCTAGACATTTACTGATTGAAAACTACTTAATACTCAACAATATGAGCGACTTTCTTTTTGAAAACAGCGTGAATATTATAGCTAACAAACCAACATCATCAACAT
Organism: Echinarachnius parma; assembly: GCA_037951105.1. Lineage (NCBI taxonomy): Eukaryota > Metazoa > Echinodermata > Echinoidea > Clypeasteroida > Echinarachniidae > Echinarachnius > Echinarachnius parma. The sequence continues at coordinate 11,141 of JBAMJV010009008.1, read as the reverse complement.
GACAATAGTAACATAATAAATATTGTTGCAATTACTAATCTCGATTACAAACTCACAATGACAATAACACTTCAGGTGTTTTTTTCCACAATAAAAGAGATTAGAAATTAACAAAGCGGTGTAAATACGTTTGGGCAGAAGACCACTTTCTGGGCTTCCGTGTTTGCTAAGATTCGTTGTAACAAAAGCTCTTTACTTTAATACTTTAAATTGTGTGATTATTATTATTCAGCGTTTTCTTTGCACAGTATATCACTTTTATTTTTTTACTTTAGGCTATATTTACTTCAATCAGTACTAAGGCCGTTTAGTTCGAACAAAAAGTGACGTATTAGCGCATTGAAATGGCGTTAATTGAATAAGCCCTATTCCTTTATGTTGCATCATTTTAAACCAGACATATAATTAAGCGGATTTAAAGTTGAAATAACAATGCTAAAAAGTCACTCTTCAAAGAAAAAAGGTTTAAGCAGGTAACCATCGGTTCTTTCAGGACTAGACCAGCGTTAATAGAACATCTTCGGCGAAAATATAAGTTACAATTCTCCAGTTCACGGACAAACAAGTCTACACGTCACAGCAATTTCCAACAGTTTTCTCCAGTTGCGTAGCTACGGGAGGAGGGGGGGGGGGGGGACATTACCCCCAATGATTTGATAAAACGATATAAAACATAAAGATAAAATCCTCCAATAATTCGCATACCACCAATCAGTCCACGCTATACGTACACCACTACTTATACGGTATCTAACCCAATAACAATTGTCTATTAGCTTCTCACTCGTTTTTTTTTTATTATGAAATTAAACTAATAAGGGAGCAATACAATAATTATCAAGCTCAAATTAAACAGGTAAAGTATTATACACTTTCACACGGGATGTGAAAAGGTATTGCGAACAATCTCTCTAAAAGAACCTGTATACTCATTTTCGTTTAACTCTCCTAGTATTAAAGCCCAATACCAGTTTTGGGAAAGTAGCCGAAAACATCTATATTGATCAATATTGTTGAATAAGTATTTAAATAGGGCTTGTGTGGTAAAATCCGAACCTGTAAAATCGAACCTGTCCGCGCCGCTAGCACTGGGCTGGAGATATCGACAAGCTGGGGACAAGCCCGTAAGGCGAACACCTCG
>JBAMJV010009008.1:0-7500 GCA_037951105.1 Echinarachnius parma | reverse complement strand
AGATGATGATGATGATGATGATACTGATGATGGTAGTGATGATGCCGATGATGATGCCGACGATGATGATAATGCCGATGATGATGATGATGATTTTGATGCTAGTGATGATGATGATGCTAGTAATGATGAGGATGAGGACGATGATGGCAACAATGATGACGACGATGATGATGATGATGATGATAATGTTGATGCTATAGTGATGATGTTGATGATGATGGTGACGATGACTATGATGCTAGTGATGATGATGATGCTAGTGATAACGATGATGATGATGATGCTGCTGCTGATGATGATGATGATGACGATGATGACGAGTATTAAGATAAGGGATATAATTAGGATTCGATGGTCAAGTTTGGATTCGGGGGAAATACGAAATTGCTACAATGACAATTGTTCCTAATACGAAATACGAAGTTTCTGACATCAAGTTGAAGAGCAAATGACGCGCAGACCAAATGGGTGTAGACCAAGAGTGAGTCTAGTCCATGGTGTGGGCTTTTGATTCTCATATCAGGTCGTTGTCCCAGTTACGGTGTAAAACGGTCGATTGAAATTTCGAGGAGATGCAAAATATTTCAATGTTAATTTATATGTCCTCCTTGGCGTTTTCTTGAAAATCATTACTTAGTACATGTTGTATACTGCTAGTATTTTAGGAAATTTTTTTTGAAGATGATGTGTTGACGATAATATATTTTTTCTTCTTCTTCTTCTTCTTCGGGGTAGACCTGTGTCCTTCAATCTTGAAGATTAGAATTAGATTATATTTCTGTATTGTTATTCTCGAGGAAAATTCTCATCAGCATTGCCAAGAATTCTGTTTACTCGGAAGTAGGATTAAAGGGATCTAGTATCTTTGTTGGACATGTGCAAAAACTGACAAATGGTTGGTACAATGTGTATTTTAATATGTGAGCTGATATGTCCACTGAGTGATTCCATGGTAAATGAGTGTCAAATATATGGCCGAATAATGAGCGAAAATGCAGTAAATTATTCACTAACTCATTGTACTGACTTTGTACACTATTGAAATTCTCCACTAGAGAATTTTAAAATCTGAACACGTCAATCATACACATCATAATAACGAAAGAGACATTTGGACATTAAAACCGAAACCTGTTTATGCTTCTATTGGTAATGAAAAACAACAATCATGCCGATGAACAGGAAGTTTATCAATATTGCAAATCTAGTAAACGAAAAAGATTATATACAAATTCTTACAAGAAAAACTCGGTAATCGCTGTTTTAAATCATTTATATCCTGGATTCGTCGTTGTTCCACACTTTTTACAATACCGTATTACAATAATGGATATTGATGATCGAATTCAAATTGAGATAATTCTCTCTCCAAAAATGAAACAGTTGTTATGAAAATGATTATTAAGAGTATTGCATAAATATCTTAACCTATATAACAACGTTTTTTACAGACACTCTCACTGATCCCATAATGATGCATGCCATAACAGTGCGTTAACACCTCATTTGTCTAACCCCGAGTCTCGGGTGCAATGCATGTGCGCTGAACTAATCTCGCGTCCACACAGTATTATGTCTTACCCCGAGTCTTGTGTACAATGTGCACTGAACTAATCTCGCGTCCACACATCATTTATGTCTGACCTCGCGCTTTGGGTATCTCATCACCCTGCGTCCATACATCATAATATGTGTCCACACATCATAATATGTGTCCACACATCGTTTGTAACTACAATGTGGGTACGATGTGCGCTGCTCGAAACCTGCGTCAACACAGCACTATCGGACAAGATACTCGGGTGTATGGTGTAGCCTAATCCAGTTAGCGGAATATCACATTTGTTGACTGTTGTTACTGGATTTGATCCCGAAATTTGAAGGATTAATCCCAATCTGAGGTTCGGTGCTGACGCAATGAGACATCCATTATTGTATTTCGTTATGCAGTAAGACATTAGGAAAATTGCAATTTGCAAGTCAATGCAATGAGTGGAGTGAGGGGGGAGTAGCGTAGCGTGGTCGAACAGATTGGGGCACAGTTTATGAATTTTTTTTTTTTTTCAAAGTTTTTTTTTTTTTTTTTGGGGGGGGGGGGGCACGTTGCTTCGCCACTAGGGAGGAGGTGGGCTGACAGTGGAACAGTGGAACAAAATACACGGTATGGGTATTTTAATTAGAGTGTGAAGTCCCTCGCACGCTTCCTCGAAAGAGTAATATACACATTATGATGAAGTGAACGATGCTCAAATTGGAGAGAGAGGGTGGGGGGGGGGGGGGGGGGGGGGCGAGAGTGGGCAGAGGGGGTGGAAAGGAGCAATTGTCATTGCAGCAAATCTCGCCGGAGCAAATTAAAGTTGTCTTCTTCGCTGTAATGTACTGCGTGACAAGCTGTAAATGTAAACAAGCCATGACTTTGTTGAGGATGTGGATCAGTTTTGCTTAGGCCTTGATGGTTCATCCTAGCCAGAGGGTGTTAGGGACGAGAGGAATATATAATTGTTCATGAATAGTTTAATAACGTTAATTCTCCGGTGCAGCTCCAAGCTCCCCGGTATATTATATACCCGTGAAGGTCTTTTCTTGAGAAGTACCCGGGAATTTCTCGTTATTGATATTTTAAAGGGATCTAGTAATAACATTGTCCAAATCCAAAAAAGCTTCATTACAACTCTATAGTGGTTCTCTCATACCTTGTTGGATTTGTATTATCAATAGAAGCATGGAACAGGTTTGGGTTTTTCGAATTTCCCAATAATATTTATTATTGAAGTGTTCGGATTATCAACTATCCATTGGAAAGTCATAACTGTGTACAAAGTCAATGCAATGAGTTAGCAAATATCATTTGCATTTTCGGTCGTTACTCGGCCGTATCACACCCATTTAACGTGACATGTTCACATAATACTCAGAGGACATATCAGATCACAAAACTACACATTACACCAACCATCCATCACTTTCTGCACATGCCAGCGAAGACATCATCATCGCCATCATCGTCACCATCGTCATCATCATCATCATCATCATCATCACCATTATCATCATCATCATCATCATCATCATCATCATCATCATCATCATCATCATCATCATCATCATCATCATCATCATCATCATCATCATCATCATTATCATCCTCATCATCATTATCATCTAAGTTTAAACCCGAATCCCGTTCCTACCTCTTTTTTCCAACATCGTACGCGTTCCTCCGAACGCTTCCTGTTGATGTATTACGTGTATTATCCTTTTCTCAATTCATCTCCTCTTTCCGCGAAAGCGCCGAACATCCATACCTTGACTTTTAAGCGTTCTCGGTTGTCATGGCGACATCATTCGGATGGCAGTTCCAAGAGGAATAACCTTTTAAGACACAGTTAACTCTCAGATAACGTTCAGCAATAACCAAGTGTGTACAAATGTGTGTTTGTCTATAAATTTGATCCAAGGGGTTAAAGAAAAAGGGCGTTCAAAACACGTGGATGGCGTAAACAAATGGTTGTGTCTTCAATTTCCAATTTTCTTTTTTGTTTTTTCTCGAAGTAAACGGAATTTCAATGTCCAAGAGTGGTGCAGCAATAATGGGACAGAGCCCCCCCCCCCCAACGCCCTTCCCTCTTTGGAGAAAAAAACAACACCAATTAAAATATCGTATACAATAACCGTTTGCACGTGCTGATGCCGAATCGATTACCCCTTCCCCCTATGTGTGTCAAATTCTGGCTACTATATGGGCCAGTTGGTAAAAGATGGTTCGTTAATCCGGAAATGAAAAGGGGTTCGTAACGAACCTTATTTCACTTTCGGATTAACAAACCTCATTTCATTTTCGGATACTCGAACCTCATTTCATTTTCGGATTAACGAACCTTCGGAATATTAAACCCGAGTTCATTTTCGGATAAACGAACCTTCGGAATATCGAACCCGATTTCATTTTCGGATAAACGAACATTCGGAATATCGAACCCGATTTCATTTTCCGATACACGAACCTTCGGAATATCGAACCCGATTTCATTTTCGGAGAAACGAACCTTCGGAATAACGAACCTTCGGAATAACGAACCTTCGGAGTATTCGAACATTCGGAGTATCCGAACCTTTGGAATAACGAGCTATAACCTGATAAAGAAGACGATACTCATGATATAATGCAAGAATAGTTAGATGTTGTTTCCTTGTATATGCCCCTAGGACTATAATATAGGTAGCTTATCTCCGGTACGGTATTGAATGCAAATGTTGTTACGTGAGTAACGTGACCGGTAATATTTTTACCAGGTCCCTATAATATTTCAACCTTATTCCTTCCAAGTAAATCATTGCCTTGATTGCGTCATATTATTATTATGAAGAATTATCATGGTGATGATGATGAGGAAGATGATACATAGAGATGGATTGTCACATGACAATGGTAACGATGAATGGTGGTGGTGGTGGTGGTGGTGATGATGATGATGATGATGATGCTGATGATGCTGCTGATGCTGCTGATGCTGCTGCTGATGATGATTGAGATGATGATGATGATGGTGATGATGATGATGATGATGATGATGATGATGATGATGATGATGATGATGATGATGATGATGATGATGATAATGATAATGATGGTGATGATGATGATGATGATGATAATAATGCTGACGATGATGATGATGAAGATTGTAATACATATGATGGTAATCTGTGATGATCAATGACGGCGGCGACGATAACATGATGATTTTGACGACGCTGATAACTGATGATGATAATAATGACGATGATGATAATATCCACGATTCTAAAGAAGATGATCATGATTATATGCTGATCACAATCATGATTATATACTGATCACAATCATGATAAAACTTGCGGCGGTCATTTCGATAATTTCTGATCTTTGTCACTAGCAAAAGGAAAACAAAAAAGAAGAAATATCCTAAAGGGCTAACCTCGCTTGGTTACCAGGGCAACCGCTGGATAATGGTGATGCAAGAAGATGCGTTACTATGCACGTATACATATACGCTCGTTATATAAACATGAGAAAGTTCACAATTATATGGGACGTCAAGACCATAATTATACCTCTACGGTTGACAAAATCATTCCGCGGTCGTTGTCGCAAATTATCGCGCGCATGTTTTATGTAAAGAGAATCTACATAAATGTGGTGACTGTAACCTATGGGTTCACAAAATAATAGAGTATGAAATACGCAATAAATAACAAAGAAATTAGCTCTGGCTCCGTAATTATGGCGCATAGTGTATATATTTATTTCATCTACAGATTCAGATAACGAAAACGTCTGAAACGGGTGATGAATTACTACCCACTTGCCGCTTCCCCAGTTCCCCTCGTAAGAAAAGAAAAACACCTCACAAGTTATACCCACTGACCTAGGAAAAGAGACCTACCTTCATCATTCTTATGGGGGTGTGGCACGCGCTTGGTCTTGACGTTCTTTACAATTTTTACCCTAGTCTAGATATACACATCGCGAGAGTTTGATCGACCTCTCAATGTAAAACAGAAAGCAGGCTAATAGTCGTGTATAATAATTGTGTAAGTATTATTATTGATGTTGATAATATCGCTGTATATTCTTATTCAAAAATCATAGTTTACAAGAATATAATATAACGAATACGAATATATTGAATCGGTGAGTTTCGTTCTTGTATCTATGGTTTGACTGGCGCCAGTCAGTCGTGAAATATATATTTGTTTCCTCGATGGCGTAGCTACGGGGGGCACGGGCCGGGGGGGGGGGGGGGGCCTGTTCCCCCAATTATTTGACAAAAACAATAACAAAACATAAGGGGGAAATCTGTAACAAAATAAAGAAGTCCCCCAAATAATGTTTGCCCCCTCCCCAATCTGTCCGACCACGCTATGTCCGACCACGATGGCGTAGCTACGGGGGGCACGGGCCGGGGGGGGGGGGGGGGCTGTTCCCCAAATTATTTGACAAAAACAATAACAAAACATAAGGGGGAAATCTGTAAGAAAAATAAAGAAGTCCCCCAAATATTTTGCGTCCCCTCCCCAATCTGTCCGACCACGCTATAATACGCCCCTGGTTTTCCCGATCCGAGGGATGGGATGAACATTTTTATTCCAACTAAAAAATAATGAAACATTTCGTAGACCTGCGCATGGATGGATACAAGGACGTTTAAATATAAAACTCACGTGAAAGTAAAAACAAAATAACTAAAACATATTTTATTATCAAACTGAAGGGATTGTCTCTCTGTATTAAGAATACAATAATGAAACATTTCTAGGTCCTGCTAGTACACTGCAAGGACCTACACAATTCACGGTACAATAACCCCCCCCCCCGCCCCCCCCCCCCCCCAAAAAAAAAAAGCGGAACATTATAGTTCAACATGATAGTGAGCTTTATAATTCCTCTCTGTCTCATAATCCAGGCACGTCTAAAAGGAATGATCCGAAATTCATTCAAAATGAGATCTTTTTGATACAGCATAGCACATATGTTTTACCTTATATTAAATCGCGCGATTTGGCCCGAAAATTCTGACTTTGACCGTAACAATTTCACGAATTTAGCAAAAAAACTTTTTTTTTTTAAAGCTCAAAAGTTATATACATGAATTTGGCCAATTCCTTATGTCCATTTTTTTCCAAGCATGATTCTTGTAATGTTGGGAGGTGGCGTACCTGGGGGGTACATATACTTTGTGGTGGGCACGTGCTCCCCTCCCCCCTCCCCCCCACGCCCCCCGTAGCTTACGACCCCCTGCATTGATTTAAAAAAAAAAAATGAATGTGTTTTGAGCTCAGTTCCGAAAGGCGTTAAATCCACTATCCATACAAATTGCGTGAACGAAAATCTGTACATGAATAAGCTACGCCATGACTGCACGTAGCAATCTATATAGATATCCAAACCTTAGGACAAATTGAACAGTCAACTCCAAAATATCGGAACGTTCTATATTCATTTTCCCATATATATGCATCAGTACAAAGTTTGATTAAAAAAAACACTTGTTTTTTTCTTCCAAAGTTGAACAAGTGGACTAAGCGCTTTTTGGAATGTAGGTCATGACTCGACATTTGCAGGATCAACTCAACATTATACGTGACCCAGTTCCGACATCGAATCTGACAACTTCCAAAGCACTCGAAGTTTTCGAATTGATTTGTTTTACATCAAAATTATTACATTCTATAATATAATAATGTTCAACCATTGTCCACGGAAACATTATGTTTTGAAAACATGTTTTGACCCTATTGTTTATTGTTTTTACTTTAGAAAAACAAAACGAGTTTAAACGATTCGCAGCAACAATTAACTCTTACAAACCGTGCACAATGATGTTTATCTTAAACATTGAAAACTCAAGCAAACTGTTGCTTTTAAAACTTTATACGAGATTAGGAGGAAAGTCTAATTCAATGTCATGCATGCATACATGATATAACATCGAAAAACCGGCTTATATCCCTTCT
>JBAMJV010009007.1:0-22444 GCA_037951105.1 Echinarachnius parma | reverse complement strand
AGTTCTGATCTCTTTCGAGAATCTTCCACTTTCGCAAAGCACGCTTCCCAGATACTTGAACTCTGTAACCTGTTCTAATATTTCTCCATTAATACTGATTCTCAGGCTGGATGGCAGTTTTGCAATCTTTCTTGATGTTAATCTTCATTCCATATTATTCGCTGGTGTTATTGAGCTTTGTTACCATGTATTGTAGTCCTTCTTCAGTGCTTGTTATCATTGCCTGATCATCTGCATACCGCACAGCTTGAAGAGAGCAGCCACCCACTGTAATGCAGTCTTCTACTGCTTCAAGTGCCTTATTGACAATTTCTTCGACTTAAAGAGTAGACGTGAGAGTGGGCATCCTTGTCTCACTCCTCGTCCAATTGTGCCTGGACTTGACTCCTCTCCATTGACTCTGATTGTAACTTCTTGGTTTATGTACAGTTCAGCATTGAGCCTTCGGTCCTTCCAGTCTACTCCGATTGTATTGAGTATCTCCATAAGCTTCTTCCACATCACGCGGTCAAAAGCTTTCTCGAAATCAACAAAGCAAACGTATAAATGCGCAGTTAATTCAAATTTGTAAAGGAAAGAATGTCCCCTTCCTTCATTTTAGGGGCCATACATAGTACACGTACGCACAAGACGGTGGGGGGGGGGGGGGGGATTCGCGCTGGTGCGTACGCTACATTGACCCACATATATGCAAACAAGTACAAATAGTGCGTTAAGGGGGAGGGGGTTTAATTTCGGACAAAAAATGTTGCGTACGTACTTTGTAGATGGCCCCTCATGATGCGTTTTATTGAGTTTGTTGTGTGCTATTATTAAATACAAGATTATCAAAATATGGTTTACATGGGCTGAATCGGGCAAACCCGGTGGGGGAGTCAAGGGTCTTAATAGGGGTTATCAGGGGGGGGGGGGGGGGGGGGGGTTCGGGTGCGGGAATCACGCGGAAGCACATTTTGTCATTACGATCCCCAATATAACAAAACAAATACATCTCCCCCCTCATAAGTACCGTACCCCCCCCCCCCCCCCCCCCACACCCCCCACTTTTACTACATTATGACCAAGCTCCGTCCCGCCTTTACTTATATCCTGACATGGGATACGATTTGTGATATCCATAATAATTTCACGCGAAAACATATATCGCCCCCTTAATTCGCTATCATCGAAAACTTCTAGTGGGTTTCACCTACGCATGGCAGGCCTTAATTCATCTAACTCGAAGAGCCATGTTCATGATCTCCTTCACGCAGTGACAAAACCGGGTAGATTGTTACCTGCTAGCAATTTAGAGGTAAAACCGAGTACCTCTAAATATTTCGTCCAGTTTCGCTAAAATTTGTCCTATCTGGCTTTGGTGACTAAGACAAATTTAGCTGGGTGGTAGGTCGTCATTCAACTTCACGCCTTTGTTGTAAGTCTAACAAAGCTCTATACAGAAGGTCCCACATTAATAGATTTCAATGCATTTAGTCGGCACCGCATATCTATAATAATTATTCGCTTTTCGACTAACAATGTCGTGGAAAACCAAATGCTTGTGGAATTCAGACAGATGGGTTGTCATGCTAGGCCAGGCCTTGACTACGATAGCGAATTTAGCCTACCGTCCTTTTGTGAATACCAGCTAAGCCTAGCGGACATTGAAATCGTAATTTGATCAACCAACTATGAATATGGCCAAAGGTGTTTGAACAAATTTACTGGCGATAGATCGCCTCGTTATTTAAACTCCTTGGTTTAAACTGCAGATTAGAAAGTATGACAGTGTGACAGTTTCATTTCGGTTACAGGTTCTGGTTGGAAACATAAAGGACACATACGTTGAAATACCCTTTATCTATAGAACAGAATCATACCTGTAAGAAATAGTATCTATCAATTATGTCCACAAAGCGTTAAACGCGAACAAACTGTTAAAGAAAACTCTTTTAATTCGGAAAAACGGAGCTGTAGTCATGGTCGTCAACAGGAGGGAAGCGGAGGGGGGGGGGGGGGGGTGGGGGGGGGAATGTTCCCCTCACTTTTGAAATTGGAGGTGATTGTCCCCCCCCCCCCCCCCCCCCTCACACTTCTCCACATTTTCATACATGTATACATAATGTATGTTTGATTCCATAGCTTACACAACACATTCTGTGCAATTCCTGTCTCAGGTATCCACCAAATCGCACAAATTCAACTAAAAAGTGCAAAAGCTCCCAGATCCTCCCCCGCTCGGTCGCTACGCCCCCTCACATGTGTCCCCCCAAATTTTTGAAGCGTTGAAGGTTGTCGTCCTTGAGCCTGTAGTGGTTATGTTCCCCTCACAGGTCTAGGAAAAGCATGTGATGTTATTTGGTTTAACACGAATAGTAAGATATATTGCCGTAAGTATAAATCAGCGGGGGGGGGGGGGGGGATCTGTCTCCTAGACCATAATGGGCCCTTCTAAAGTCGCCCCATTCTTACTACCGTAAATCATGACTAAAGAATCAGCAGCTGACTATAGAATCAGCTTCCCATTAAAAAATCGTGTGTCTGAACCCTTACTAACGAAACGACGTATCGCTAGTGATGACTAGCGATACGCTAGTTTTATCGTCGTTTCGTACGAGAGCTGACTATATAATCACGCTTATTCCGTGTGTGAACAACCGTAACTCGCTAATCATGACTAAGTGGGCGTGGCTTAATGCGAACGTTCGCTCGCACAGCTGCAGAGAGAGAGCGCAGACAGAAAAAAAAATGACAAGACACTGCGCACTAGCAAACTGCACACTTATACGATGTTCGGGAGGTTCGGCCCCATCTGGAAAAAAGCTGTTGTTCAATATATGCTCTGTGCATGTGAACGTAGACCAGGTTTGATTTAATCATCACTAAAGAAACGTCGTATCGCTAGTGATGATTCTATAGAGATGATTATGGGATGAAATTTGTTGTGTGTGAACACGGGGTAACATTGATTCATTATTGTCATGTATCGTTAGGGCTTTCCAATAATCTTTAAAATTACCTCTCTATCCTCTTTTTACCATTTTATTCCATGTTATTACACATAAATGTACTTCTAAATGTGTACAACCCCCTGGACCCTTATTTCGGCCGCCCCCCCCCCCCCCCCCCCCCCAAAGGGGAAAACCCATTAAGGGTATGAAGCTTTTAAAATGCTTACAATATGCTATATAATTACTTTTTTTTTAATTATATGTCTCGCAATAATACATTTCGTACATAAAAAGACACTGTCATAACATTGAAGTAGAAACGCACAGAGGTCAACTCGAAGCTTGAAAAAGATAAAGGTAATAACCAAAATAGAATTTACTATTTACAACAGCAGATGAAGACAAGAGTTAAAGGAAATGTTGAGTATTGGTATTCCCCGAAGTGCCCCCCCCCCCCTCCCCCCCCCCCTCTATATTTTGTGTGAGTTAATGAATAACTGACTGTCAACCTCGAAGGAACATACAATTGTAATGACAGTATGAACTTGATATGATCAAAATCGGCTCGGAAACGGCTGAAATATCCAAATATACTTTTATTCAAAATGTATTTCATCGGCAATCACCGGGCGATCTTTAGACTTTTTAGAAAAACTTTAAAAAATGCTCGAAGACTAATAAAAAAAAAAAAATCAGACTAGGTTTTTAAAAAGTCGTTGATGATATCTCTATTGAATCATTATTTAAACTAGCATTAAATGCACAATTTTGTATAAAAAAAGGCTAAAAACAATGATTTTTAGCGCCCTCTTGAGTTGTAGTGGCTCTTTTTGAATGACAAGAAAGGGTTTTATATACTTAGTCGTTTGAACCTGTGTATTCTTTTCGAGCACGGTAAAGTTATAACTATTACTTTGTACCGTAATGGTGCAGGTTTTGGTTAATAAAGTTGAAATTGACCAATACTCAACTACCCGTTCCCTACGAGTCTATAAAACCCCCATAGACTTTGTACACATCCCAATCGGTTCCCGTGGTCAAGGGGTTAACTCTCCACTGTATGTTCTAGAGCAAGAACAAATAAAGCAGACATGATAAAAAAAAGTATAGTCCAAACTGGAGGAGAAATACAGGAAACAAAGAGAGAAAAAAAAGTCGGGGAGAGTTGAGAGAAAGAAGTGTGAAGATGCCCTATATAATAAATTAACAATATTTGTATGCACAGTTACATTTCATTGTGAATTACACATACAATTATAAAATACTACAATACATGTAATCGTAAGTAATTATAGCTATGGTAAAAGGAACCAACATACCAACTAATTGATCAAATATCTTACGGAAAAAACGTTTGCAATGAGTGAATTATAAAAACTTGTTAGTTAGAAAATAAGACTTTGTATTTCTACATATTATATACATCTTGACAGTTCTTCGCCCCCAAAACCACTTGCTGGGGTGCCATCGGGTTGAAAACATATTGTATAGCCCCACCCCCCCCCCCCCCCCCCCACCCCACCCCGTCTTCAAATCATGGTCGTCCAACCGTGGGGCTTTTAGCTTTCCGACTGAACTGATTTCCCACGGGAAAGTTCGCCCCCCCCCCCCCCCCCCCCCCATCCCCATAGAAAAAACGGATCGACTAACATCGTTCATATCCACCAACACTTCCAACGCCTACGATGTCAATCATGTCTTGTCGTATATAAATTATTGATATACCAAGATAATTATTGCAAACCCTAACTGTTTCATTGGAATTTTGAATACATGTGGTGTTATTCAGCGATCGTACTTCTGTTGCAGATATAGCTAAATATACAATAATGTTTAAACCATCACTGCACTTTGCGATTATCGCCAACAAATGAAAGGAAATACACAACCCTGGACACTGGCATATAATTGCAAGCGCAGGGCAGTAAAATAGTATATTGAAAAACATACAATGCTTTACAAAAGATATCCAAAACTCAATTAAGTAACTAAATGACACAAATATTAAATTATTTAGAATCATATTTCAATAGCAACATGGTATACAATTTAAATAAATAATTCAGCGTAATAGTAAGTATAAAGGAAAATCAAATATAATAGCTTTTAAAAATAATTGGTATCGAAATGAAATAGTTCAAAGTGATGTATCAAATAATCAATAGCTCAAGATAGTAGTAATAATAGTAATAAGAGCACTAGTAAGTAAAGTGTGGCTTAAGGCGTGATCTGGACCTTCACTAGCTAACATACCAGGGCCCTGCCGCGGAATCCACAGCAGATATCGGGTTCCAAAGTGTGCAAATCTAATTTGACAAAATGCGCATATTTTCTGACTCATCTTTCCGCAACTTACAGATCCTTGGAGCTACATCCAATTCATAGGAATCGCAAATTGCCGACGGACATTATGATACTGGTTATCATATGAAACGTATATACATCATGTATGTATATCAGTTGTGTCTATTTTTAAATTCAAAATTGACCGGATAATTATACCTCTTCCGTCTTCGCTCACTGGTTTCCACTCCAACACATGTATGTGTACTAAATGTGTAAGTGAACAAATAACATGAAGACACTGTCTTGCTCAATTTTAATAAAATGCTGTATTACTGGGTACATACATAACCACAGTGATTGTTTAACAAAGTAAACAAAATAGGACATGCACACTACAGTTAAAAACAAAGGCCCGTATTCTGGAGTCAGGTTTAGATAAACCTCAGGTAGGTTTAAAATCGGTATTTAGACCTCAAGTATAAATTTCAATTTCTGAAGTCGGGTTTAACGATTAACGTTCATGTGTGCATTATACGGCTGGGTTAAACTGTGTGCACGCAGACTGAGTTATCAGGCTTTAACAAAACGGATCGGGTCGTGTCGGATCGGGTCTGCGCCAGGCATAATGCAAACTCTATATATGTAAAATGGCCCGGATGATGTGGTATGTCGAGTTTTTATTGAATATGTTGATGTTTAAAGATTGGCATTTAACTTCATCAAAAAGACAAATTGATTCTTCCTTTTGTTATGAAAACATGTCTAATTGATTATGTAAAATACAGATATGATACATGAAATTGTACATGTATTAAACATATATTAGACAAATTATAAATATAAGTTATGATCAGGTGACTTGTTTGCATTTACGCTTGATCATTCAGCACATACGGCATTGACTTAAACCTCAGTTTTAGATTTAGAATCTGGTTTAACTAAACCTGACTCTAGAAACTGAAATTGAGTTAAACACTCCTTAGACTGTAGTTGAGCTTTAAGGCGTGTATAGTTAGACATCAGGTTTAGCTTAAACCAAGTTGAATTAAACCTGACTTCAGAATACCGGCCATATTGATGGAAATGTTTTTATTCATATTGTCTAAATCGTTCCCTGACTACGGGAAACGCAATGCAAATAAAAAAACTGTATAAAATATATCGTGCGTATAATATACACACACACACTATTGAGTATCCCAGGGCAAATTACATTCTAGTGTAATTTTATTATTTCTGTTTATTTGTATTGTTTTCAGATTGAGGAGGTCGGTATCCGTAATTCTAGCCTTGGCCCCGAGCTATCACAGAGGTTGTGGTCCAGCCTCTCATCATTCCATGCTCTGAATCAACTTAACACCGTGACGTCACACATATCCCTCACTGCTGATGCACCGCTCCTCCCTGCTGTGCGGATACTGTACACTAATGCAGCTACCTTCAGCTGCCTGATCGGGTCGCTGCCTTGCCTGCATAAGATCACTGTGCTGCTCCATAACGCAGATGATGACGTGCGCCAGGTGGCAGACGGTCTGAGTCGCACGGGGCAGGGAGTGCGAGAAATCACGCTGAGTGGTTCAGGCGCGCAACATCGCGCAGTATCACGCGCATCTTTGAGGTGTCTTTGTGACGTCATCAAACGCAAGATGATAGAGCTGGAGGTGATCAATCTGCGGTTCCTGACCATCGATGATGAGAGCGCGGTCTACCTTGTCGATACGTGCAGGTCCCTCAGCAACATACGGGAAATCGAGTGAGTGCATTGATTTGAGTTTAGTGCGTTGATTTAGTTATTATCAATACTGTGCTGGTATTTAAACTCACAATCAGAACTCAGAAACAAATTATAACCTTGATGTCTGGAGTGGATATACAATCAACTATGTGTAGTTAAGAGGTGAATATCGAGTGAATCAAATAAATGCAGTAAAATGATATAATTCGAGTAAAAAATGAAATGAAATTTAATGAAATGAAATTGAAATGAAATGAAATGAAATGAAATGAAATGAAATGAAATAAAATGTATTGTCAACAATATTTACAATTTGCAATTATAGGCATATTACATATTGATCAAATATCTTAAATTAACAATACTGTAAAAAGAATTGACAAAGGGACTAACAAAATAGCATAGTGCTAATCGAGGTTAGTCCCGAAAATAGTGATTTGCAGAAAAAAACACAAAATACGTTTAACTAGGTTTATAAACTAGCTTATTTACACTATACACATACATTTAATTTGTATAAATTAAAGAGATAATTAATATAATTATGAACATACTATATAATATACAATACTTAATTACAATAATCATACAAATGCAGCGAAATACATACATGTATATTTACCTAATTATACTAGCTACTAATATAATATTGTTTTAATGCTTGGCAGAAGCTTTTCCGTCTATTATTTTGTCTTATATTAATCGGAAATCGGTTCCACAAATCTGGTCCTGAATACGAAATAGATTGTTTACCAACCTTTGTTTTAATTTGTATAACTTTTATATTTCATTTCCTTTTATTCCGCGTTTCATACGCCTGATCGATAAATGAGAAAAATTCAATAAATCTATGAGGTAAATTATTATTTATTAAATCATGCATGAATACGCAAATCATATAACGGTATTGCTTAAAAATATCTAACAGTTTTGATTCAAGGAAAAGTGGACCTGATGGATGTCTATAATCTTTCAAAGCTAAGACCCGTGCAATTTTCTGCATAATTAACACAGAATTTAAATTTGTTTTATTTGCTGCACCCCATATTTCTAGACCATACGTTATATATGTAAGAATGAATGCATTATAAAGCATAACCCAAACTTCTCTCGAAACAAAAATAATGTCTTATTCTAAATAAAATTCTAATTTTTTTACTGACTGTATTGCAAACATTATGCGCATGTTTCTTCAAAGTTAAATTTTCATCAATAATCATGCAAAGAAACGATGTTGAATCTACAGATTCTAATTTTTTTTCATTAATTAACAACTGACCCGATATAACGAAATGTCTCCGTTTATTTTGAAATAGAATACCATATTTAGTTTTGTTCACATTAATTGTCAATTTTTGGGCATTGCACCATTTAATAATATCCTTCATATTTATGCACACTTCTGTCAAATCAACGTGTCGTTTATCTGGATTAAACGTGTGGAATAAATTAGAGTCATCTGCAAATAATCTAAAATTTAAATATTTTGATGAGTTAGGCAAATCATTAATATAAACACAACAAAAAAAGTACTTCACCCCTAAGCAAAATGGCGTAACTTTTTAACAAATTGGGTTTGAGCAACATAACTTGGCAGGAATGGTTATAAAATGATTGGCTAACGTCTCCGTGAAAATGATTATTTTTTTGTCAAAAAGTAACACCATTTCGATTAAGGGGACTTACTTTTGTTGTTGTGTGTATTACAAAAGCGTGCATGATTCATAAACACAACAAAAAAGTGAGTCCCCTAATGAAAATGGCGTCACTTTTTGACAAACTTGTTTTGAGCATAATTACTCGGCAGAATTGTTTCTATACTTTGTGACTAACTTCTGAGTAAAAATGAAGTTGGTCCATTGAGTCACGCATGAGTGAGCACACAAAGTGTCATTCTTTCCTTTGATGTGTGCTCACTCATGCATGACTGGATGGACCAATTTCATTTTCACACATAAGTTAGTCAATAAATGTAGGAACCATCCTGCCGAGTTATTTGGCTCAAAACCTTTTTGTTAAAAAGTAATGTTATTCTAATCAGGAGGAGACTTACTTTTTGTTGGGTTTATTCCAACAATACTGATCAATTAAACACAACACAAAAATAAGTCCCACTTAATCAAATAACATAACTTTTTAACGAAAAGGTTTTGAGCCAAATAACTCGGCAGGATGGTTCCTACATTTTTTGACTAACTTATGTGTGAAATTGGTCGGTCGAGTCATGGATGAGTGACCACACTTCAAAGGTAGAATTTTCAATTTTTGACTCTTGTGACTTTTGAAAAGTGACATTTTTCCTTTAATGTGTGCTCACTCATGCGTGGCATGGCGGATCAATTTCATTTTCACAGAGACGTTAGCCAAGCATTTTAGAAACATTCCTGCCAAGTTATGTTGCTCAAACCCAATTTGTTAAAAAGTTACGCCATTTTGCTTAGGGGGGGGAGTTACTTTTTTTGTTGTGTTTATATAAGAAATAGAGTCGGTCCCAGAACAGACCCCTGAGGAACACCGCATTACAAAGATTCATTAACAGACTGAGCACCATCGTAATCAACAAACTGTTGTATATTGGTCAAATAGTCGTTAAACCAATCAAGTGGCACACCTCGAATTTCGTAATGCTCTACTTTTTTAAAAAGAATAGAATGGTCAATAGTGTCAAACGCTTTGGCAAAGTCAATGAATACACCAAATGTCATACGTCCTTCATCTGTATATTTTGTAATTTGATTAATCAGATTTATCAATGAGAGTTTAGTACTGTAACCATGTCTAAACCCATACTGATGTTCATAGAATAAATAGTTGTCTTCCAAAAATGTCAATAAACAACCATTAACTATTTTTCCATATACTTTACTAATTATTGGTAATATAGAGATGGGTCTATAATTACCTGGTAATTTCCTTTCTCCCTGTTTGAATATCGGTACTACTCTTGCTACTTTAAGTTTGTTTGGAAATATACCTGTTGTTAAAGACAAGTTTAACACATGTGCAAGTGGTTCACATACAAAATCCTTTGCATCTTTTAGCAAACGTACTGGCAAATCATCATACCAACATGCCTTTTTAGAGTCAAGAGTATTAATCACATCCTTTACTTCTAGACTTGTGACTGGAAGGAAAAAGAAAGACTTTTCGTGACGATGACCTAAATAGTCATTGTATTTTGTATTCGTATCAACAATTTTACTTGCAAGATTAACACCAATTTTATATAGCAAAGAAGTTATTACAAGTATTAGCTGCTTCTAATTAACTAGTTACATTCATGCTCGTACCATTAGTTTCTTTTCTTGCAATGTTTGAATTTTAGTAGCATTTTGTGTAGTACTTTTCTTATTTAATAGTTCATTTATATGTTTCCAGGTCTTTTTCGAATTATTTTTATCCCTTTCAAATTGAGCATCATGATGCATTTGTTTTGCCTTTCTTAAAACTCATATTCAAAAAGGTGTTTTAAAGCATCAAAATTTTGGTTCAAAGATCTTACATTAACATGTGAAATAGAAAGTGATGATTGCATTGTTTTTTCTAACGATACATGAAAATCTGCTGGAGAAAATGACAACGAGTTTATATTAAATGGATCATTATCAATATCACTATCAGCATTTAAATCATTAGAAGATACTAAGTCAGTGTTTATCATTGTTTTTGTATACTTTCGTCGAAATAATTGTCTTGATAGTTCACACGCCTACTTGACGGGGGTGTCGATCCGTTTTTGATAATTTGAAAAATTGTGAAAAAAGAGTGACCACTGAGAGAGCTAAAAGCCCCACATTGGCATGCCGGGAAGTTTTATTATGCGCTCATTGAAAGATGGCTCGAAGACCTGACTTTGGGGGGAGCCCACATTTGGGGACAATAATGGGGGTCCAGGGGGCGGAGCCCCCGGAAGCTTTTAGATTTCAGACATTTGCTCCTAGCATGGGTGTTAAAATTGTATACAATAGTGAACATATACTCATAACATATTTCTAAAGGGCATAGCGAGGAAAAGACTAAGCCTTGCATGAGATGGATCCACGTGAACATGTATACTATAGAGCCATCGATATATAGTCTAGGGCATTGGGCTCCCATGAAACTAAGCAAGGGCGTCAACAATTTCTCAAAAGTGTAGGGGAGACATTGCGAGGAAGCGAAGCGACCGAGAGGGGGAGGATGTGGGACGGGGTGTCCCCCCCCCCCCCCCCCCCCCCAGGTGTAAAAACCTGTCTACCTCACTGCTCGGCAATATGACGTCACAATGTCATTTGCGCAGATGATGTACTGAGTTGCGTTGATGATGTGTCAGTTAATGCGCTGCTGCGTTGTTTCTGCGTCAGATGAGCTTATTGATTTGATTAAATGATGTCGTTTATAATTATTCCCGAGGCTGTGTGTGTCTTGACATCACGGTCAGGCCTTAAGTTATTGGCGGGCGTCGTGTTTCCATTAATTGTAATAATACATACAAAGCACTGCATAAGCTGTGTTCAGTGCATGGCCGCCTTACTGCGGCGAATTCCAACGCTATGACATCCCAATCAGTGTGACCACGCCAATCCAATGGTTGCGTGTGCAATACATCATCATGTTGGGAAACAGCAAACATGGACAAGCAGCTGCTTGCAAATATTGCCACCCGAAAACATTATGTGTGTAACTGTTTTCTGATATTAATGTTCCATTTTATTAACTGTTTATATCAACTGATTATAATCGATTAAGAAATCATTCTGTGCATTCTCTTCTTTATTATAATTCATCAAATGTTATTGATAATTTGTGGATAAATTGTGATTTGTAGCTCACCAGTAAATGCCAGGGCGTAATCAAGTATGCAAGTTGACTACAAAAACTATAATGTAATAAACAACTGAGGGCGCTATTCCTTTCTTGTAGACAAACGGTTTTGCCTGTATACCGCCGCGGCACTCACAATAGTTTAAAATAATTTACAGTGTTTTGACAATGTTTTTTATAACACATAATATTCCGGTTTTTACATTGACATGATAAAACCATTACAAGTGCAGAATAATATCAAAAACGTATAATGTTATGGTAATATGAACGCTTGGGCTATTATATCGGGAATGTTTGATATGTGTTCTTAGAAGAGGGAAAGACCGGCGTTTGAAGGCATTCCGTGTTTATTTTATATTACATGTATTTCTCACATGGTGCAACCGCAAACCACACGTATTACATGTATTTCATAAACTCGTTACAGAGAAACCCCGTTATAATGAGCTCGCTTATAACGAGGTACTGTTTATAACGAGGAGAATCCTTTGGTCCCGATTGAAAATGTGTGTTATCGATTATGCCTTTTATAACGAGGTACCGCTTATAACGAGGTAATATTGATAGTCCCGACTTCATCGTTATAACGGCGTTTCCCTGTATTGGATTTTTATTTTTATTCTTGTTGTGTGTATTAAAAAAATTACACAATAATTTTGGTTCAGACTATTGTATATTCACGTGATATGAAATTAATTTTTAATAAATCTGTACAATCGGGCTAGTCATGCTTGTTAGCATATAGTAAACAAATATACCATGCACTGAGAGCCTCTAGTTGAAATTATGGATTCCGAGGTGACAGGAAAAGCACTATGTTCTGAGGGTCGCAGACCCGAAGAACATAGTGCTTTTTCTGTCACTAGTGGCTCGAAATAGTGCATGATATATTTGTTGTATATCCTTCTCATAATCATAATCATCGGACAAATAAATGATTTAAATTAAATTAAAGAAAGATAAAAAGAAAAAACAAAAACATTGATCATGGGACCATCACTTTACTAACTATGTTCTGTTTGTGACACTTACACCCTTTGCACAATAGTCCTAGAGCAGAGCGCGTATTGCGCTTATCATAACTTTCATTTACCATTACCTTTCCATTCATGGTTACGCGCATTAACAACTAATGCGCATCCAAATACACAACGCGCGCATCAAAGTGAATAATTAACCTACTATACATAGCCTACTACACACGACTTTATTCGTACATTACATATACAGCTAGTGCAGTACACGTGCACACCGCATGTTAAATGACGAATTAGTGTCACCACCACAGAAGGACAACGATGCACAAGGTGCACCATTGTCGTAATGTTTAAATTCGAATACCGCTACGTCATGAAATGCATCTCTAGAATATTCTTTGGAACTCATTGATAATCACGGGTAAAAATATGGTTTAACTCTTTGAGAAATCTCGTAGAGCATCTTTTGCAAGCTAAAACAAGACCTCTGCTCGCAGGATAGTTTTATAACACGCATCTCTACAGGCTCAATATGATTACCCGGCGTATATGATGTCATTCATGAAATAGCATTTACTATTCCCTGAATGACGTCACGCATAGCACACTTTTCTCCATGGGCATTACTATTTTTCGTCACATGACGCTGTGTAGACCAATCACTGAAGAGGATTTCATTCATGTACGATATAATATATGGTATGTGTACTACACATCGGCACCGTTTTTAATATCGGCACCCCGCGTAATATTTGTTTTTGCGCGTGTTGTAAAAAATCGCGCTTGAGATGATGCGCACTACCCTTAGAAACTGTACTGGTCGAAATTTTGAGGAGAAATAATGCGTAGATCGTCCGCTACGAGTAATACTCGTAGTAAATACGATAAATAATTACCAACATCGCACAAGAAATTTTGAGTTGCGTGCATTGTCAATGAGGGTTGAGGGGGTGACGGTATTAAAAACACTTCGAACTCTTGAAGCCAAAAAACAACGCGCGCGTTCGAAGACGATATCTCGAAATATAACTAATATATCGCAAATCTTATCATCGCATCAGAATCTGCACTATTTTCTTAATATGTGAGTACATTTTCAAGAAATTTGAATGATTTCTAAGTCTTAAACTGTCGGAAATGTGTTAGGGTGCCGATGCGGGGGTCACTCAATCATATACTATTTAATATGCTCTTATCTTATATCGCTTTTATCTCATATCTTTGTTGAATAATTCATTCATATTTGTCTGTTAACCGCCGACATTACCCATCCATTCATTAATTGCTACAGGTTGTTAGGCTGTGATTTCCGAGAGGATGGTACCCTACACACTCACCTTGCCGGTCTTGAGTATCCAAGAGGAAAAATAAATGTTAAAGTGTGGGTAAGTACCCGCCCATTGGAAGTACATGTATTGAAAATGTATTATCATGTCAAGTTGGATTACTCAAATAATAATGTCTTGATGCCAAGGGAGCTTCATCACATATCAATTATACTTTTGACGAAACCGAAATAGTTCAATAAAAACTCTATAGATCGTGATTCTAATTGTTAAACAAATTAGAAATCTAATGTGCCATTAGACGAACTATTGTATAGGATTATATAGTCTGAATATTTAACTGATACGATTTGAAGTAATACGCCACTTTCAAATTGCTTCAAAATTATTGTTATGATTGAAGAAAAGTGTTGTGTTTTTTCATTTGATAGACATAGAGGCTAATGTTTCAGTAACAAATGGTATGAATATCATTCCGTATAACACTAACACATTGTGTGTCATGGTATAATGTAATCAATTCTCTGTTTGATTGTTTGCCTAATACAATGTTTCTTCACGGGTATTCAAACGATTTTGGAAAATAGAACAAACACTCGGGTTATGACCATTTTGTCCAAACTGGGCGGAATGCCGGAAGAAAACCTGTATGATTCCATTATTTGGTCCTTCCTTATAACTTATTTGTTTCAGGCTTTCATAAACACATACTATTCACCTTGAAAATAACAAGTACCAGGATGTCAGCGTCCTTATCCCTTCCCAGTCGCTACATCGATCATACCACACAACTAACTCACCCTCGATAGTAAAACAAAATAGTCGCCTTTATTCGGAAAAAACACTCGCATAATCGGGCAACATCTGCTGACCTCGGCTGATTTGCATTTAAAACAACAATAATGTTATTGAGGCAAACGACCCCAGCCGACAAGGACAGTTTGCCCGTTTACATCCATACCATGTTTAACCCTCTGAATGAAATCATACTCTACGCATGATACCTACTTACTCAGATCACTAATTTGTATTAATTATTGTATGCATGTACATCTGTCCAAATATCTGGCCTTGGTGGCTGTTTGTACATTAATGTGGGCACTCAAAATGGTTGAAATTCAACCTCTTACTCGTTTCAATAAATTGCCACGACACCACTTACACTACATTACCCTGCAGCCGATCAGTAGGTGTTTCCCGCCAAAAGACCAGTTTAAATGGCCAAGATGCGTGAACGTCATGGATGGGCGGCAAATAGTTTCCCCCAATAGTATGGTCACTAATGGCTTATCTAAATGACTAGAAATCGTTTGTTGTATGTTTTGTCCGCACCAGTATAGTATTAACATCGCAATAACCAGTTTGTATGTTCATGTTTGTAATGCTTCGTTTACCTGTGTATGTCTTTTATACAGTACCCCGCCTTGAAGATGAAGTCATACACAGTTCCTCGTACATACCGTTGAGCCTTCGTTCTTCCCACCATGGCCATGGATAGTCAACGCACCTGGTCCTAGACGAGGGATCCGCAAACAGCACGT
Organism: Echinarachnius parma; assembly: GCA_037951105.1. NCBI lineage: Eukaryota > Metazoa > Echinodermata > Echinoidea > Clypeasteroida > Echinarachniidae > Echinarachnius > Echinarachnius parma. The sequence continues at coordinate 6,883 of JBAMJV010009007.1, read as the reverse complement.
CCCGGAATCCACGTGCCTCCTGATAAGTGCGATAGATCCATGTAATTGTAAACTAATTACATGGTGCGCCGTTACTTCAAGGGACACAAGTGCAATTATACTGAATAAGGCTACACTTGTTCTGCATTTATGTTCTGCAAAATAATACGTTTCTTGTCTTAATTCATCTGTTTCAAGTGCAGTTTTGGTAAGGCTGCACAATAACATTACAAACTAATATTTATAACTCTACCTTGCTCTAAAGGTAAAGAAAATAATAAATGACCGTAAGGAAAAAGCTTGTTATCATTTAAAAGACCATTAAAACACAAACAGGTGCATTACTATATTTATGTGTTTTTTTTTTATGATTTAAGAGAGAGATCATCAACAACTAATTCAAAATCTCTTTTGAAAGTTTTTGAAAAAGGGTAAGCATTTTTGTATTTAAAAATAAAACATCAACTAATTATGGGACCCAGATGTATTCCTGTCAGATAAATTGCTTGATATCCTGTTAACTATAAGATTCTGAAATCCCCATAGACTCTGTACAAAGTCCACCCAATTCTAGTAAGCAACGAGATAATTTTGCCGTTTCTGAACAGATTTTGATCAAATCAAGTGTATGCTGTCATTAAAATTGTATGCCCTTTCAAATATTACAATCGGTTTTCTATTAACTCACAACAAATTATTGTGTGCAGCGCCCTCTATATAAACTAAACTACCCCTGTTAATGGTATAATCATTTGGTTTTAAAGGCAAATTTCCAACATAATGACTTTCGCATGCGCAATTATCATTGTTGCTACTATAATTATTTGTAATGTGTAACTGCTTATATTGTATTCGGTAATCCTTCGGAAGCCGTTTATCTGCATCATGTCTTTAAAGTAGCAATGTAATTAGATCAGTAACTACGGTTTTAATGTTCGTTTCCAAGTATTGCTAATCGTGCAAATTAGATACTACTGTAATCAAACATTATTGTTATTCAGATTAATACATGACCTTCCATCCTAAGGTACATGTTGTAGAATGATCAGAGAGGCGCTTGAATTCCCACTATGGGATGCCCTTGTATATGCTCTTTAGCAAGACACGTAGGCCTACTCAACATTGCTGCACTCAACTGTTCAACCTTAGTGTATTACTTGGTATAACTGTATTCCTTCTAATGCACCTGTTCATGCAGTGGTGTAGATCTGTTTTAAGAAGTGGGGGATGATGCGAGGCAGCCAAGCGAGCGCTGCTCCAGTATAATGAGTTTTCAACCAAAAGGCGCTAAATCCACTTTTTCAACTTCTGGGGTAAAAAGTTTTCATTGTCCCACTTTGTACACGTGCCTTTGAGAATATGGAAATTGAACTTTCTATATTTTGATTTTGAGCGAGTAATTTATCGTAAAATGTGGATACCTAGAAAGCTACGTAGATTATGAATGTATACGTATATCGTTAACTCTATTTTTTTTTATGGAAAGTGGATTTAGCGCCTTTTGGAAGTAAGCTTTTTTATATATATTGTTCTCCATCAACGCACGTACTCATCATTGGTGCACTCAACAGCTCAAGCCAAGTGCACATGGGTATACCTGTCAATAAATGCCTTGAAATGCGCATTTTCATGAAAACTCGATCAAAGTGAGATATCATTACTGACATCCCCACCCACACAGAATGTGTACATGACCTAATATTGAGGTGTAAAGTGACGATGGGAGAGGCTCTTGTCTTCCAATGATCAGGTCCCGAGTTCAACACCAAACGACATGATCCATGCTTGCCCAGGGGGTGTTTCACAGAGATCCTAAGTTGATCTTAGCACTAAGATGGTCTTAAATATTATGAAAAGCCACTATTGTCTTGAAACAGTTTTGTGAAAGTTATGTTGAAATGCATAATATGTTTAATGCAATCTTATATATTTTCTATAATTATCGAAGAGATTTCATAAATTTCATGTGAAGATTATGATAATTCGAAAATAAGTATGATTTGAATCAAAATGTTATGTATTTCAACATAACTTTAATAAAACTGTTTCAATACACTAATGGCTTTCCATAATAATTAAGACCATCTTAGTGCTAAGATCAACTTAGGATCTGTGTGAAATACCCCCAGGAAACAAAACTGTAACGTAGGGTGAGAGCAAGAGAGTGATGCACGATATCCCCCATAATGCATTGCACCATGGTCATATTGGACGATGTATACTTATATAGGAAATTATCTGAATAAAGAACAACTAAACGCTGTAATTATCTTTACATAAAGTATACATAGTACTGTATCGCATTCGGAAGAGAAGAAGAATAATTGAATGGGTAACTATTAGAAACAGTCGTTTGTTCAGTCGTTTATTTGAAAGACAAAAATGTCTCGTACAGTGTCGCGGGGTTGGATATATTTGCCTCCTTCACACCCACCCACCCCTGTAACTATAATCATACAAGATATTTCGCATGGCTTCGAGTATATTAAATGTGTGCTGAATGTAACACACAACTCTAACGAGTACATTATTCCACTATGTATTGATTGTGAAATATTAAACCTTGGATGTCTTTTCCGTGTCTTATGTAGACTGCTTTATGCCGTCTTGATATGCTAATTTGTTAAATATTACGGGTGTGTACACATATTAATAGACACAATAAAGGTTATGCTTTTTATGTGAAACATGTGTAAAGTCTCATACTGTCTTTACACAGGAGAGTGTAACACAAAAGCAATGTGTTTGTACTAATGTCGACCCGGTCACAAGTCACATGAACAATTCACATAATATAACTTGATCCGGCTCCTTTGGCAACACGAAAAGCTTATCCAAATTCATTTACAATTCAATTAGAGACATGCTAATGTCTTACTCATGCAAACAGTTATACAAGCCCGTGTTTAATGCATTGTAAATTATGTTAATCACTTGACTTATATTTAACCACTTCTAGTTGTAGATGAATTGGGAAAAGCTATTCGTGTTGCCAAAAGAGCCGGATAAAGTAATCTACTTGGGCACCTTTAAGGTAAATACAATCATGTCATATTCCTTACAGGTTAATCCAATGATCTGACATGAAAACAGGATTAGTTTTATTTGCCGCTCATAACAGTATAAGTCTGTTGGTATTACTATGATACGTAGTAAATGTATAATGATTTGTGCATGGTTAATTTTTGCTCTTCATAACATTATAACTCTGTTGATATGACTCTGATGCGTAATAAATTATGTAGAATGATTTGTTCATGGTTCATGTTTGCTCTTCATAACATTATAACTCTAATGGTATGACTCTGATGCGTAGTAAATTATGTAGAATGATTTGTGCATGTTTCATGTTTGCTCTTCATAACATTATAACTCTAATGATATGACTCTGATGCGTAGTAAATTATGTAGAATGATTTGTGCATGTTTCATGTTTGCTCTTCATAATATTATAACTGTGGTGGTATGATTCTGATACGTAATACATGTATCATGGTTCGTGCATGATTAGTTTATTTTGCACATGTATATTCGTGCATTTCATTTAAGTACTGGTAATCTTGCGTACAATGCATGCAATGTATTAATACGCGATTTAAATGTATACTTACTAGTAAGAATGCTTTCATTCTGATCAATGTAGCTGTGCTATTCTGTTAGTAATAAAGGTTAAATCATGTTAGTATAATATTCCTATTTTCGAAGTATGATGGTATAACGATATGTGCATATACTGTATGTTACGTCCTGTAGATGCTTTATGCAATGAGTTTAATACATTTAAATGTAATCGTCAGTATGTATTGATTCGATGTTATTCTGATTTAAGTTTCTGCCTTGTTACTACTGTAAGTACTAATGGTGACTTCATATACCTCTTTTAGAAGTTAAAATATGCATATTTGGATGTTATAGTTATATATGCATTATGTTGCATAGTCCTATAATATATGCTTGCGCTCTATACGTTCAAATGGTATCTTGAGTATGTATTGATTCTGATCTATTCTGATTGATGGTTCTGCCTTACTTTGGTTTGTAATAATTATAGTTAATGATTTGAAACATAATTTTTGTTCTGATTGAAGACTTGTGTTAAGATGGATGCTGATTGCTGAGTATTCTAATTACGTTATTTTGTAATATATAATTAATGATTTGAAACATACATTGAAGACTCGTGTTTAGTTGTATACTAATTGAAGACTATGCGTTGTGTTTGTATAGTCATACTATGACGGTAAATGTAACACATGATTTTTATCACATTTCAGAGAATACTTTGCTAAATAACGCACGTCTGTTGTATAACATATTATTAAGTAAACATGGAAAACAGGCTATCATTTGTATATTATTAACCCGTTGAGGACGAATTGATTTAGGTATAACACGCATTCTCCATAGACTCAAGCCCGAATATGTTCGGTCATCAAACATGTCTGTTGTAATAATAGTAAGTAAACATGTAAAACGGGCTATAATTTGACTGCTCACAAAACGTTCACAACTAGAAGTAAAGCTGAAGATTGTGTACAAATTTTGTATGCATTGTTTAGAGAACTGGTTTAAAATGACTTGCTTTTTGAAAAAAAACATTTCCAAAAGAGAGTATTACTTCACATTTTACTTTATAGCAGACTGTCAGACACATTTACGATACAGGGACGAACCTTTGGAGGCGTTAAGGAAACTAGCAACATGTATATGACTAGCTCTAAAACAAAATACACATGGTCAGATCTTTTTATATACCTAGGTGATATTTCTGTTTTTTGCGCAACTGTTTTATGAGATTTTATGAATCAATTATTAACTATCAATATGAGCACTGAGTTACCATGTGTGTTATGATGATAATAAGACTTTACAATCATTTACATGTCCAGCATCTAAAAGCATTTTAATTGAACAGTGCAACTTACAACAATGTATAAAGTAAGGACTTGCATGTATATATTCCTCAATGGCTGGAAACTACCACGATATAGATATTACGACACCGACAAAATATTTACGCAAAGTTTAAGTTTTATTTTCTGTATGTATAGTATGAACGTTACTGTAGGAATTTGGTATAATAAGGTATTTCCGGCGCAAATTGTCAAACAGTATTGTGTAAAGCTGCCTTTTTAACTGTACAACTTTCTTTTCTTTGTAAAATACATTGAATCATTTTATCTCCGCTCATACCAGGATTAAATTATTTGTAAGTAATCAAAAATAAAGTATATCGCCGGATACAAGTGGAAAACATGATAATGAAACGCAAATATTAGTATCATTCGTTCCATATGTATGTAGTCACGTGATTGTGCCTGATTTGCTTCAATTAGCAATATGTACACAAAGGGAGACGGAAGTATCCATTGTATATTCACATTAATATCTTTAATTTCCAGGATCATACTTATTGATTTGTAACGCTTATATTTTTCTTACCGATTATCATATATTTACTTGTGCTGCACATGAACCTGAATAAATATTTAAACAAATCACATTTCTTGATTTTGCATTTGTGAACGATGCGTTGAATTCGATGCACTATTTGTTTTGGTGTCGTCCCCGGATAATGTTGCTGTGAATGTGAAATGACGTGCCTGCTTCATGATTGTATGTTCCATCGCGGGAGATAGTATAGAAGATATTATTGAAAGAGAGAGGGAGAGAGAGAGGGGGGGGGGGGGGGGTGGGGGCAGGGAGGGGAGAGGGGGCGAGGAGAGAAAATAGTAATCATGGTAATGATAATGCCAATTTCAATATATTGATAATAATACACACAATAAGAATTATTGTTAACATAAATCCTATAATATCAGACCCTCGTAAAGGTTATCATTATTATTAGTAGAGGAGGTAGTAGAAGTAGTAGTAGTAGTAGTAGTAGTAGTAGTAGTAGTAGTAATAGTAGTAATAGTAGTACTAGTAGTAGTATCAAAATAATTAGTATTACAAAATAATACATATTACAAGCACGAGCGCTCATGCTTAGCACTCGACTAGGATTTGTTCAAACATAATTAACACATATTGCTGTTTATCAAACTTATCGTGCAGTGTTAATTCCATTTAAATGTAATATTGATAGTATTGAAAATCATTTCCCACACCATTAAATTAATTTGGCCCAAAACATATAAAGCATGTTATATATCCAAACCCTGTACAATTCACAGATATATCTCTTGAAATTAGCTACCATCATACCAATATGGCGCTGTTTATCAAACTACATCCTGCAGTGTTGACTTCATTACAATATTGATAATGGTTACATTTATTTCTTAAACCAATCAATTAATTGCCAGAAGATATCACAGATTTTAGCATTCTCTCTGCTATTAGCATCATTTGTTGACCTTTGACTATGATAACATTTGCATCGTGTAGAGCTCAGCTTGCTTTGCAGGCGTAAATGTAAATGAACCGGCCAAAATAACGTTGGAGATGGGGGCACAAATGCCCCTCCCCCCCCCCCCCCCCTAATAGTGCCCCGATGGGTAAGGGACCTTTATTGGGGTAAAACTATTGAGTATTCATAGAAAAAAATTGTATTGTGATCGCACAAAAACCTTAAAAAGGGTACCTTTTCAGGTTCACAGTTTTCGACGTATTTCTTTAAAAAGGGTACCTATTCATGGAAACAATTGGTTTTGTGAAACAATTTGTATTACTATGTTATTAGTATCTTGTCTGATGTATACTGAACTGTATACTGGACACAAACACAATTCTGTAATGGTCTAAAAAATGGATCATATTCTTTAGTAATATGTCGAATTAAAAATTTGGCTGTAAACTGCTGAGATCAAGACATTTCATAGTTTTCGTGGCGTAACAGATCCGATATCTGTCATACATTACTGCATATTGCATACAAACATGAGCATGGGTATGCGAT